>NJDC01004558.1:31859-46573 GCA_002245475.1 Calephelis virginiensis
GTCCGGGCTTCTTTGCAGAATAGACCATCTGCCTTCCTTGCCAGGCAGTTCGTAAAAGGCGAGCATAGTCTTACCGTCACTAACACCGTGACATCTGACTAGGTGGTAGAGTTTCGCAACAACTCGCCTGGATTGGTACCACCCCATTACCTATTCCTGCCGCCATAACGTCATGACGTGTTCCGGTTCGGAGGTTAAGGTAGCCGGTAAACTTACTTTTGCTCGAGGCCTAACATCACGGCCTCAGGTTGGCAACGCACCATTACCACCTTTGGTGTGCAGCGTAAATTTCTTACCATCAGGAAATACGTCTGCTTATTTGCCTTCCTATATCATAAAAAAAATCGTAAGGACTTTCATACAAATTTTAAGTAAGTAAGTATCTTTACGCCCATATCCGCGAACAGGTAGGCAGAGACATGACCAGGGCACCCACAGCTAGCCGAATACACTAAGCCCAACAATGTGATAGGTGGCAAGCCTATCAACCAGGCACATATCAACAACGTTTAGGCAACATTTTTTATTATAAAAATGAAAAAAAACCCACATTTTCTTTTCGTTGCCCGACCTGGATATCGAATCCGGGACCTCATAAATTCAAGTCCAACATCTGGACCGCTCGATTACAGAGGCGATTAATTTTTATATAAAAATTTTCAACCCCTACCTATTTCAATCCCTCAGTGGTAGAATTTCTGGAAAAGCTTAAATACGTATCTACTCATTAAAATAGATCAAAAATAAAGTTTCATATTTCTAACTTAAAAAATGACGGTCTTCCATACAAACTTTTAACTCCTATTTCAACCAATTAGGGGTAGAAATTTCGAAATTCCGATCTTTGTGGGTGTCTACTCAATAAAACAACCCTACTCACTAAATTTCATGGCTGTAACTGTAACAGTTTTCGAATCTGTCAGTCAGGATATGTTATTTTATAAGTAAAGATAATTTGCAACACTACTTCAAATTATTTTGAAGTCCCAATGTTTTTTATCTAAAGGATTCACGGATTAAAACATAGGTTATGAACATTGGTTAGCATCCGTTTAAGGAACGTAGACTTATTCCAAATTTTGATTTGTTTTAAACAAAGTTTCCGCCTCGTTGGTCGAGTGGCTAGCGTACTCGCCTAACTACATCAACTTACCGCGAGGCTTGGGTTCGATTCCCGACTGGGGCAGGCATTTGTGTGATGAACATTTAGATGTTTGCATTTCCGGGTCTGGGTGTTTATTAAATTTATTCTGGTATCTATTTAAGTATTTCTATGTATGTATTAGTATCGTTGACTAACACCCATAACACAAGCATATAATTTGCTTACTTTGGGGTTAGATTCAATTAGTGTAAGTTGTCCAGGGATATTTATTTATTTATTTATAAAGGTCACCTTTGTGGAAGGCGTGATTGGGGCGTAATTACAACCGTCTGGATAATGCTTAAGAGTTGAGCAAACAAGCACATGGCTTTCCCGATGGTAATAACCGTGGCCTATAGACACCATAGAAGTTATAGGTAGCTATCCTGAGGCCACGATATTCTATCTAAGTCTATCAGCTACCCCGCCATCGGTACCGAAATATAACTGAGTCATTGGGCGCAGGAATAGGTAAGGCAGTGGATCCCTAACTGAAAATTTGCTTAACAGCAGCCTATTACCAGTTGGTAATTACCTATTTAACCTGTGCTCGCCTCTTACGTGCTGTCTGGAAGAGAGGCAGATGGTCTATTCTAATCAGTGGACCTGTACCAACACGGCGAAAACACGGTTTTTGTCAGTATCGGGATGTAATAATATTATCAATATTTAGGTTACTCGGGTGATAAATGACTTACTAACATCTTGAATTCGTCGGTAGTAATATCGACTTTGAGTATGATACAGAGTTATCCGTAGGCCATAAGTTCAAATGCAAATAAAATGTTGTTATCATTTAACGAGATTACGTATAATATAAAACTTTGTAATGCAGAAGCCACATGTTGTTTCATAATACGCGTTGAATATATTTTCTTGTTTATTTTATTGTTTGTGCTTTGAGTTTACATTTTTTTGTATTAAAAAGTTTAGGATTCTTTATTACGGGAAGTATTCATGATATGTCAAAGTGAATTATAAACTCAACAAACATATACAAAACACATAAACATGTTATCAAACATCACACTTTGCTAGAATCATTATGTTATTAATATATATACTTTAAATTTTCATTATATTAGGTATAAGTTTCAGATCAATCGGATATTATCCGAGGGTGGTGTCAAGAGTCTCCGAAACCGGCGTGTTTGTATGAAAAGGGTTATGAATTTGAAGGAAGCAAGACAGGTTTGTCAGGATCGTGAGGTCTGGCAATCGATACTCTCTGCCTACCCCGTAAGGGACTTGGCGTGAAGATATGTTGTTGTTGTTGTTGTAAGTTTAGACTTAATAAACAACCGTGTTTTTCATAGTTATCAAAAGTAAACAAAAAAAAAACAGATTTTGCTGTCCACAATTTGTAGAATATCGTTATATGTATATGTTAATCGTGTCATGATGTGCGTGATTGAACTCCTCGGAAACGGTTTGACCGATTCTCATGAAATTTTGTGAGCATATTGAGTATGTGTGAAAATCGGCCAACATCTATTTTTCATACCGCTCAGTGTAAAGGGTGACTCACCTCAATTTTTTTATATCAGAACAACGTCTGCCGGGTCAGCTAGTAGCTATATAGTTTTACTGAATTGAAAACAATTTTCAGTCAAAAGTTTCTTATTGATGTCAAAGTATCAGTTAGAAAGTTGTGACGTATACGCAGCTGTCCGTAGGCCGGCTGCTAGATCAATTAGTAAATAAGATTATTCATGGATGGAGAACTCTATAGTGTTGAAAGCACAATATAATACTAGCTCAATCAAAATATAGCATTATTACAGTATCCTACTCAGTTTTGACGTGACAACGTCTTAAATTAGGTTGTGGCTCGGAGTCACTCTTGAAAAAGTGTAACGCTCGCTCACGTCTGTTACGATGAGTCACCGAACGAGAGAGAGGCCCGCCGGACCGGTACAATGTTTTAGTGAACAAAATATATTTCTATTGTTAAAATTTGTGCATTTCTTATTTTCATTCAATTCCTTGTTCCTATTGTGCAATTTAATAATATTCATATCAATAAATATTTTAACGAGAAAGAGACGTTGTCACGTAAAATCTTCGTCCGTAAAACCGACTTTACAGGCAACCATTTTTATAGTTCAGCTACAATTTGAATTAAATTGGTGGGAACACCGCTATATATGAATACCGTAATAAAGGATATTTTTTTCAAAAAAAGTATCCTTTATTACGATGTTCATTTGTTTATCAAATTTCTTACAAAATGTAAAACTAATAAGCTTCATACTGGTGAAGTTCTTACGTTTTTGTATTCAATTTCTATTTCGATGTGTTCCATTTTAACAATATAGTTAGGAAATAAGTTCCTATTAAAGTATCTTGTTATTAAGGTATCCTATTTATTAACAGTATCCTACGCAGTTTTCCACGGGCTGTTAGTTAGATCAGTCAGTAAATAATACAGAATTCTATAGTGTGAAAACGCTATTCTGTATCTAATAATGTTCAGTCTATAGGTATACTATTTTCTGTCAATAAAATAATTATTTGTACATTAGAAACTATTATATCCCTTGCTATGGTATTCATTAGTATATCCGAAAAAGATTAAAATTTACAACCATTACAATTTATTCTAAAACTATGACGATTCATGTGAAACAAAAAATATCTTCACGCCCATATCCCCGAGGCAATAGGCAGAGGCATAACCAGGGCACCCACGACTAGTAGAAAGCACTAAATCCCCACAATGTAAAAGATGGCATGCAATCCGGGGAGAAAATTGAAAATACCTATTTCCTTTTTTTTTGTTGCCTAACCCGAATGATTCATATTAAATTTTAATTTAACCTTAACAATGTGCGTAGGAAATGTGAATAAGTTCTCATCAAAAGTATCTTGCTATTACGGTATCCTACTCATTGACATGTTACGCAGTTGTCCGTGGGCCGGGAGTTAGATCAATCAGTAAATGTGATTACTCTGGGATAATACGGAGCTCTGTAACCGCATTTTGTATTTACTATTTGCTCAATATATTTCCATCCTTATTTTTTCTATTTGTGTCCAGATTTTACGCCCTGTTAATGCAGCAAGTGAATATATAACAATAAGTTTTATTAGACTAAACATGAAATTAGATGTAATCGACTACGAGCGCGTGTCAGTTATTTAACCGCTACTACTGCTTTTTAATATACACCTAATTCTGTTGACCAACCGCGAGCCTCGGGTTTGATTCCCGACGGGGACAGACATTTGTACGATGAACATTTAGATGTCTGCGTTTCCGGGTCTGGGTGTTTATTAAATTTTTTCCAGAATTTTTTTAAGTATTTCTATGTATTAGAATCGTTTACCAACGGGTTAGATTCCATTTTTAAATTTGTTCATGGGATGTTAATTTATTATTATTGTTTGGCTCTCCCGCGGAACCCAATTAAAATAGGGGAATAAATTTTATTCTCCAGTCTTGTCTTGTGTCAGAAGAGAAGACTATTTTCACACACAGTATACCACAATATCACACTGTTACAACGTGAAACAACAACAACACACTTTCGCATTTATTCTAATATTTTAGAACAAATTCATCAAAGATTCGTTCTGGATATTGCTTCAGTATAAACATTTTGTTTAATTTAAAAGGTTGTGTAGCTATTAAGGATCATGCTCATACAAGTACCTAGTCGCAGGTACGTAGAAGACTAATTATATCTATACTAAGACCCTCGTACTTTTATGCATATTTGATAGTTGGGAAAATTGGTTGTTATGCGTACCTACTTTATAAATCCATAAAATACTAGCTGTTCTGGCGAACTTCGCCTTAAACAAACTGAAATTGCTTAAGAAAACGGGATAAAATGTACTCTATGTCCTTCTCCTGGTCTTAAGCTACCTTCTTATCAATTTTCGGCCAAATCAGTTTAGCCGTTCGTGAGTTAGAAATAGTGTAACTAACAAGTTTTTTTTTAAATACATTGTACTTACATGGCAGAATAACGATTACCTATCTGCAATTATATTTACCCAAAGCTTTTAGTTATGGAAAATTTGACCTTATTTTTCAAATAGCCTAACACTTATCAAATAATGTTCGTAAATCTTAAGATAACCGTAGACCATTCGTTTTTTAAAGGTTGCAATATTTCGGTACCATTAAAATGGTAAATACTAAAATTTACCTTATTTCGGAATTTTGTAGTAACTACTATGTTACTACAAAATTCCGAATACTCAAATTTACACACATTGGCAAATCTTAAATTTGGCAACATTCATGTTTTATAGGTACAACACACCTCGTATTTTATATGTTACATTATTATTATTTTTTTATGATATTGAAAGGCAAACAAGTAGACAGATTTCATGATGGTAAGAAATTCACGGCGACTAGAGACACCAAAGGTGGTAATGGTTCGTTGCCAACCTGAGGCCGGGATGTTAGGCCTCGAACAAAAATAAGTTTACAGGCTACCTTATCCTCCAAACCGGAACATGTCAACTGATATTATGGCGGCAAAAATAGGTAAGGCGGTGGTACCAATCCGGGCGAGTCGCTGAGAGACTCTATCACATTAAAATCAGCACATTATTTTTTGAATTTGTGAAGATGTTTGTATTTAAATTGTATACATAATGTTGTTGTTTACGCTCGAATGATCTTGATACTTGATGGTACAATATCAAGCTTAATGGCGTTGATCCAATACTACCAGTTTACCTCGAAAATAACAGTCCATGAAACAATTTATTCCCAAACACTTGTACTTTCCAAAACATATTTTTATTTTTTATTTTTATAATTTTATTTTTATAAATTTATTCTGGAATCTATTTAAGTATTTCTATGTATTAATATCGTTGACTAACACCCATAACACAAGCATATAATTTGCTTACTTTAGGGTTAGGTTCGATTTGTCCAGGGATAATTTTAATTTAGCCAACAACTCCAGTTGTTATATTAATATAGCCCTGATGATGCTTGCATAGCGAAACCGGTTGGCTAAATTATAAAAATAAAAATATATTGTGGAAAGTACAAGTGTTGTGAATAAATTGTTTCAAGAATGGAGTTCCACCAAGCACCGATGATACTAAGTATAGAAAATATCAGGCCATGTTTGATAAATTTAAGATCAAGATTAGATTTCATATATGAATCCATACTATCCATTAATATCGTCATTGTGAAACTCTGTCTATTTGTGTTTTACAATTTTGCGGCAATATTACTCGACTATTTTTTATAAAACTTGATATACATATCATTAAGCGGAGTTCAAATACCATGTAATTTTTTTTTCAAAAATCAACCCCCAAACGATTGTAATAGGGGATGAAAGTTTGTAAGAAAATCAATTCTACGCTGACAGAAGTTAAGGGTAAACAAATAGGTAAGGTAGGTAAGAAAATCGCTAAAGTCAAGACTTAAGCGATTTTGTCGAGGGTCAAGTGTTTGCGAAAACTTGGGTGTATCTACCCATAAATATATACACAAAAAAAAGTATCTTCAAACCCATATCCCCGTAAAGGATGGCACAACCAGAACACACACAACTAGCCGAAGACACTAAGTACCACAATGTGATAGGTGGCAAGCCTATCCCCAACCGGGCACATATCCGATCCTGGGCAACATTACTTTTATTAGAAAACTGAAAAGACACATTTTCAATTTTTTTTATTACCCGACCTGGGAATCTAACCCGGGACTTCAAGAAGTCAAGTCCGATGCCGGACCGCTAGACCGCAATTTCTAAAGGTTATCTGAACAGGGGGTTATCTTAATATGTACAAATACAATTAAATGTTAGAAAATTATGTAAAGTTAAACAAAAGACGGTTATGTTTTTATCACCTCTGTGGTCTAGCGGTCCGGGTGTTGGACTTGACTGCATGATGTCCTGGGTTCGAATCCCGGGTCGGCCAACATAAAGAAAATTGGATTTTTCCTATTTTCTAATTTAAAAAAAATTTGGTCGGGATTGGAAATGTGCCCGGTTGGCGATAGGCTTGCCACCTATCACATTGTGGGACTTAGTGTCTTCGGCTAGTCGTGGGTGTCTTGGTTGTACCTCTGCCTACCTCTTCGGGGATATGGGCGTGAAGATACTTTTTTGTTTTTATCAATAATTGCATTATTTTAGGATTTTTAATAAGATACTTTTCGCCATAAATAAACCTTAACCATCTTATTAACCACAACCATATTATTAATAAACATGGACTAACGTAAATATATCACATTGTAATAAAGACCATAATACCAGGTTGAACAAATGAGTACTTTACTTCGTGCTTATAAATAAGACATAATATGATAATAATCTAGTCAATAACAAGTAATTATTCTGTGTTTTTAACTCTGCTCTAAGTGAAAAAGAAGAGTGTTATAAATTTTATGTATCTGTTTCTCGTAGATCAATTTCGAGGCGGTTTTTTATTTTAAAGCTGATGTGATCGAGATAATTCTTAGCTGCAACATATTTGAAAATATGTAAAGATAACACAAGTAATAAATGAATTAATTAATTAATTAATACACTTTATTATGCACCAAAATTTAAAAATAATACACACATAAAAGTAAAATCCATTTCAATTTTCATTTTATTTCTCAAAATACAATTTATATATTCCATTGTCGGCCTTAAGTAGATTCTCGTTATGAACACACTTCTAAAATAATATTTTTTTATCTTTATTAGCAGAATTAATTTTGCTACAACAGATTTTAAGTGTAGGTGTGAAACATAGTTAAATTAAGCGTATTTTGGAACAAGTGTTATTCTAAAGCTAAAATAAAATACTTTTGCATAACATTCACAGATACCATTTTTACAAACCACTATCTTTGTAATATATACGCTAATTACGAATACTACGTGCAATTGACATTAACATACTATATACCAGCCAAGTCGTTTAGATTAAGATACTAAAAAAAGAAAAAAATACTAAATATACTTTTTAAGTATATTTTACAAGTGATGCTCCGGGTTCCTTTGCAGAATAGAACATCTGCCTTCCTGCCAGGCAGCTCGTTAAAGGCGAGCATAGGCTTACCGTCACTAGCATCGTGACATCTAACCAGGTGGTAGAGTTTTTCAGCGACTCGTCCGGATTGGTACCACCGCCTTACCTATTCCTGCTGCCATAATGTCAATACTTGCCGTTGACGTGTTCCAGTTTGTAGGGTAAGGTAGCCGGTAAACTTACTTTTGCGCAAGGCCTAACATCCCGAGCTCAGGTTGGCAACGCACCATCACCACATTTGGTGTCTCTAGGCGGCGTGAATTTCTTACCATCCGGGAATCCGTCTGCTTGGTTGTCTACTGATATTAATCTCCAGACTGTTATGTTTCGATCGATATCTTTTGACCGGGATGCTAGACAAACAGTGTAAGTACCCTACCATTAGACCAGAATACGACACTAGTAGGAATAGGTAAGGTGGATCCCTGACTGGGCAAGTTGCCTATGTTGGAGTAAAAGAGTAAGAATGAACCTCCTAATGAACGATTAGGTATTAACCTAATCGTTCATTAGGAGGTCGACAACTGTGCAGTTTGTACGGATTAGTAGTACCGTTTTACTTATTCCTGTAATAAGAATTTCATTGCTCGCTATTGTCGTATTACATTCCGGAGGTAAGGTAGCACATGTGACCTAAGATCATGCCATAAGACAGCGATACATCTGTATAAATGATCGATACTTGATGTAGTTTGATGTTAACATTCAGTTTTTATTGCTTATTCAGATCAGGACTTAGTGGCACTTACGAGTAGATATAAAATAAATAAATATTTATTAAATCGTTTTAAAAATGACGAAGAAATCTATTGATATAATAAAAATCTAAGAGTCGAACGCATAACCTCCTTGTTTTCTGAAGTTGGTTAAAAATAATAATGAATGTAGCGGAAGCTAGGCATATAAGCAGCAATCGTGACACTTTGCACTCGGTACTCTCCTACCACGAAAGTAACTTAGCGTGAAGATGTATAATATAAAAATATTCTGTGAAGTAAAGTGACGCCCTCTGGCAAAGTATGTAACAACTTGTTGCCATAACAAACAAGCTCAGTCCGTCGATCTGTTGCTCAACCAGTCGCCAGACTCTTTGTGGGAGTTCAGAGATTTTATAACCGCGTTGGAACGTTCCAGTTTGGGAAATATAGCTTTATTACTGTAAATCTCAAAGAGGATTCTTTTAAGATTCTCTTTCCTAACTGTATTACAATTTGGTTTAACACTGACAGCTTTACTATACTAGTTTTTGTTTTCACCTCTGCGGTTTAGTGGTCCGATGTAAAACTTGATTTCAAAAATTCCTAGGTTCGATTCCCGTGTCGCACATCTCAAAAAGTAAGTTTTAATTTCAGAAGCATATTATACTCGTATCGCTTCATAGCGGGAATCAATACTTATTACAAGAGCATTCATATTTTTCAAGTAACACTTGTTTTTTCTCACTACCTATACTCTTTATTAAGTCTGAACAGATGGATCAATTTTGCCAATTCTTTTTTTTGCGTCAGCTATAGTTAAGGAGGTTCAGCAGAGAAAAAAAAAGTATCTTCACGCCCATATCCCCGAAGAGGTAGGCAGAGGTACAACCATGGCACCCACGACTAGCCGAAGACACTAAGTCCCACAATGTGATAGGTGGCAAGCCTATCGCCAACCGGGCACATTTCCAATCCCGACCAACATTTTTTTTAGAATATTGGAAAAATCCAATTTCCTTTTTGTTGGCCGACTCGGGATTCGAACCCGGGACCTCAAGCAGTCAAGTCCAACACCCGGACCGCTAGACCACAGAGGCGATAGGTTCAGCAGAGAAAAATTGTAAAAATCGAAAAAAAACAATAATTTAACTTTTCTGATATAAACTGTCAGAATGTATTCATGTGAAGCAGTACAAAGTTCGTCAGGTCGACTATTTAAAAATAAATTCCAATATTTGTAACGTTCAAGATCAAATGATTCGACCACCTTCTGACTCCATCATCATGTCAGCGCCAATTCATTTGAAATTGTACTCTTTTAAATAACAAAAAATATAGAAATTGAACATACAACCTCCTCCTCCATTTTAAGAAGTCTGTTCAAAACCAGCAGCTGAGGATTGAGGATAGCTTTAGAATTGACTTTTTGGACAAAAATTCCACAAGGACATATTGTACTTACACTGCAAATTACGTTGTATTTCACAACTACACAAAGATTTACACTTATGTTTTAAAACAATCTTGAATTTAGTTTAAAAAAAATCTTTCTGTATGTTATACACGCTATTATATCATGTCTATTAGAAATCTATTATCTTTATCTACCTCCTTCATTAAATGCAGTGCATCGTACTGAGTTATTAGATAAAAACTGTTACTTTCATTTTCTTTTTAACTTAACGCGACTTTAGTTAACTATGTGATGACGAAATAGTCAATTTATCACAATGAAAACTTTAAAAATGTATTGTCGACAAGTGTTTATGTTATTCAATTATTTGTCTATTTTAAAACCCGTCCTAGCTTTGCACGGATAGACAAACTTCTATATTATTATACATATAAACCTTGCTTTTAAACCACGCTACCTGTTAAGAAAATTGCATTTAAATCCGTTTGATAGTTTTATAGATCTAAGCATATATAGGGACAGAGAACGAAACTCAACTTTGTAATGGTTAATGGAAGATGAGAGTAACGTGTTATTAATAAGTGTATATAGTTTGATAATAAGATTTTCTTACTTCACGTAAAAGAAGTTGGACCTTTTTTATCTATTTCTCATTCAGGAGATATTTTATTTTGCGGTGTCAAAAAAATTGTTTTTTTCAAAATTTTATGATTTTTGTAAAAATTTTTTCAATGTTTGCAATCATCCTATTAATAATTATTATTATGAATACGAAAGTTTGTGAGTGTGATGTATATATGGACTGGAATCTTTCGCGCTCGATAGCTAAAAGGATTTTTCTAGTAGTATCTTCACGCCCATATAACCGAAGATGTAGGCAGAGGCACCCAATACTAGCCGAAGACACTAAGTCCCACAATGTGACAGGTGGCAGGCCTATCGCCAACCGGGCACATATCCGTTCCCGAACAACATTATTTTTATTAGAGAATTGGAAAAACCAAATTTTCTTTTTGTTGCCCGACCCGGGATTCGAACCCTAGACCTCATGCAGTCAAGTCCAACAACTAAACCGCTAGACCACAGAGGCGACAAAGGGTTTTTCTGAAATTTGAAACACAGATTATGACCTGGATTAACATAAAGGCTTCTATTAACGAATCCGCAGGCAAATGGTAATTAAAAATAAAACCGAACACGTTTGGGTAAGCAACACAAAATTGGATTTTAAACTGACAGATGAGCTTATAGGCTTCTTTATAATAATGGCATCATTATAAGGAAGAGGAGACAAACGAGCAAGTAGCTCACCTGATGATAACCTTCGTACACAAGCTGTTGCAACACCGGAGGTTTCACAATAACTGTGATACCGTCGTTTTAGGAATGAGTAAGCTCTTTTCTTGAAGGTCCCCAAACCATAATGTACCGGAAAAACTGCCATCAGTTATTGGTTCCATAAGAAAAAAAATTAAAGTCGCCTAGTCGATAAATACCATATGGTAGTTTTGGCGCCATCGAGAGAAAAGATGGTCGAAGTTTTTTCATAATTATTGAATTTCGTGTTGATATTGAGTGAAATTAGTCAATTTTGGTGGCATTTTGTACAATTTTGTTCAGTGAAAGTGCACAAATGAAATAATCATGAAGAAATTAGCGTATCGTGTATTTCCTCGTTGCCGCCAAATCTCATTACATGAGCTTGTGTAAACAGGCTACCGCTTTACCCAAGAGCCTGACATGACTTCCTGACGACTTATGACTGATGACTAATTAAAATTAATTGAAATTGATATAAAATTTTATGCAAATTTCTACTTGACTAATGGCTAAATACTAACGTGAAGGCCAAAGCCTAAAGAAAGAAGAAGAAGAAATACCATATGTCAAGTTTAGTGTATTTAATAGTCGCTACTGTCTTTTACCATTTATATTCCATAAAAAAAGTTTGAAGTTGAAGATAAAAAAATCCACGATGTTTGGGTTTGATTCCCGAAGAGGGCACGGACTAGACGAGTGTTATAAGTTTGAACTGTGCTTACGATTTATAAAAAATAAGTTTTATATTATAATACAGCGGCGTTGCCTGCGTCCCACAGGAACATTTTTTCGGGACTAAAACTATCTTATGTGTTAATCCAAGTTACCTTCTATATGTGTGCTAAATTTTATGAAAATCGATTGAGCTTTTTTGGCGTGAAGGAGTAACAAACAAACATACAAACTTTTGCATTTATGATATTAATATAATTACTATTACTAATAGTCTACGTCAGAGGTTCCCAAACTTATTTCATGTAACGCCCACTTTGAAAATCAGTTGTTTTGTAGCGCCCCCCCCCCCTCGTTTTTTTTCTTGTCAATAACCTCAATAACATATTTGTTGCGCCTAGTTTAAAAAAAAAACATTTTTTTCAAGATTTATACCGCCCCCTCTAGGCTTCCAGCGCCCACAAGGGGGCGTTATCGCCCACTTTGGGAAAGGCTGGTCTACGTGCTAGATCAAACCGTTAATGAGTAAACTAAGTTTTTTGTAACATGAGCGAACAATCACGTCTCCTGATGCTGTAAGAAATCTGTTGCCTTTACACAACAAAGATGTCATAGGTGCGACGGTGATCTATAGCCAGGGTAGAAGGCATATTGTGCACTTGCCAGCCAAGTTACCAGCTACCTTTTGGACCGGAACATGACATGGCGACAGAAATAGGTAAGGCGGTGGTAAATTGCTAATTTATGTACCCATGTTACTTATGCTCGCCTATTATGAGCTGCCAGGCAAACGAGCACATGGTCTATTCTTCACGCACCTCCTTACCTATTCCTGCCGCCATAACGTCATGACGTGTTCCGGTTTGGAGGGTAAGGCAGCCGGTAAACTTACTTTTGCTCGAGGCCTAACATCCTGATCTCAGGTTGGCAACGCACCATTACCACCTTTAGTGTCTAGGCGGCGTGAATTTCTTACCATCAGGAAATCCGTCTGCTTGTTTGCCTTCCTATAACATAAAAAAAAATCGGACAAAATCGTATAGATACGAAGAAAATTCACGATATCGTTCAACCGAACGCCACCGACGTAAGCGAGGAAGAACTAAATAATAAAACTCGTACAAATCAGCAGTTCTAAGAACTAATGTAAGGCAGATCGACACCAGTTGCTATCCATTTCCTAGTAGGTAATAGATACGAACTTGTTACGTAAGTGTTATGTAATATACAATTAGATCTAGATGTAAAACAAGCTATTTAAATACGGGATATTAAAATTGAACCAATTTAATAAATCACTTTAGACACTACATCAAATTTATTAGTGCTTTTGAAATAATATTATTTTCTTTTTTAAAGAGCGCACTGCATATCATATGCACGAAATAAGTACGTGTTAATTGTAATAATATCAACATTTTACAGTTTATTTTGAAAAATATTGACATAACAAATGTCAAACTTGATCAATTAGCTTGATTCTACTTTATAGTTTAATTTTATTTTTTTTAGAAGAGGAGGCAAACGAGCAAGTGGGTCATCTGATGGAAAGTGATCACCTCCGCCCACAGACATCCGCAACACCAGGAGTATCACAGATGCGTTGCCGACCTATAAGGAATGAGTACGCTCTTTTCTTGAAGGTTCCTAAGTCATAATCGTTTGGGAATACCGCCCTCGGTAACTGATTCAACAAAGGTGTTATACGGGGTAAAAAATGTCTTCGGAATCGCATAGTTGTATACCGCCACATATCGAGATGATGGGCATGATACCTTAAGCTCTGACGCGATGTCCGAAAGTGGAAATCAGCGGCTGGAATCAAACTAAACAACTCCTCAGAACATTCCCCATGATAAATGCGGTAGAGAACACTGAGTGACCCAACATCCCTACGCAACGCTAAAGAATCAAGCCGATTGGTAATTGCCCGGTCATTGACAATTCGAATTGCTTTACGTTGAATGCGGTCAAATGGAAGGAGCTGGTACTGTGGAGCCCCTGCCCAGAGTTGAGAACTGTATGACATCCATATGAGGCCGAATTTGCGCTTTATATAGTTGTAAGCGATGGGCCGGCTTGAAATACTTTCTCGCTTTACTGAGCACACCAAGTTTTTTAGAGGCTATTTTAGCCTTCTCCTCCAGATGACCACGAAATTGAACGTTACTCGAAATGTCAACGCCGAGTATACCAATGCAGGCTGTGGTAGAAAGGGAAACGCTCTCAAATCGAGGAGATGCGACAAAGGGAGTCTTTTTAGCGGAAAACGCGCAAACTTGTGTCTTGTTAGGGTTAAATTGCACCAGATTCTACTGGCCCCAAGACGAAATTTCAGACAAAAGATTGTCAATTTTAGACCCAAGTTGGTTTCGGCTCTCGATGACATATTCCCGCGATATATTATGTCGGCCAAAGTATAAGGCTTCCCCAGTAGTGTCGACTGCAT
>NJDC01004563.1:540-11392 GCA_002245475.1 Calephelis virginiensis
CATACTATCTTTCAAAACATTCCAACAGTCATCCACATCTAAGTCCGGTAGGCACACACTATTCAGCCTGTCTTGGACTTGACTCTCATACATGCTTCCATATAAGCATTATTTTTGAACACTGCACATTTGAACTACTTTTACTGCATTTAGATAAACTAGTGGTCATCCATTGGTCGAAATTCGACCATAATAAATTTTAATTTCCAAACTTTCCAAACTGTATGGTGCGCCATCTGTGGTTTTTTATCGCTATCATCAATATATTTGTTTGTGTGTGTCAAATGCATGGTAGTGTGGGTAATGTTTTATTCACTGATTTAATGTACTTTATAAGCATTATTATTGAAAAATATTAGCGTTCTGCACTTCTCCTACACATAAACTCCTCAAACTTCCGTCAGCCCAATTTTCGTACGAAGGGTCCAACGTTTTGGCATCACGTAATATAGAATATACAAGCGACACCGCTTAATATAAGTGGAACATGTTATTAAGTAACAAGTACACCATATTTTATACAAGTAGCAAGTATGGCTATAATTATTATTATTATTATTATTAGAGAAAATTTCTAGCTACTTTTTATTACCAGCTACCATTTCACTTTGTTATCTTTTACACAATGGTGTTTTTTTTATAAATGAATTCGGTTTGTATTTGAGTTTGGCTGTATTTTTTTTAAACTGCACCTATATAGCTCCGTATTCGCATATAATTACATAGGCATTTTTTTCAAGTTACATTAAATCAAGAAATTTTTTAGAGAAAGTCGTTGTAAACGATTAAAAAATAATTTGCAGGCAGAAGATCCATTAGAACAAGCAATCAAGTTCCTACTGCCGCTACGGACGCTGGCGGCAGACATCATAGACACACACTTAATGGCCTTCGAAATATACTTTAGAAAAGGTAACCAAATCAAATCAAACTAGATGTAGAGTTTCGCAGCGACTCGCTCGGATTGGTACCACCGCCTTACTTACTCCTGCCGCCATAACGTCATAACGTGTTCCGGTTTGGAGGGTAAGGTAGCCGGTAAACTTACTTTTGCTCGAGGCCTAACATCCCGGCCTCAGGTTGGCAACGCACCGTTACCACCTTTGGTTTCTATAGGCAGCGTGAATTTTTTACCATCAGGAAATCGGCCTGCTTGTTTGCCTTCCAATTTCATAAAAAAAAATAATAATAATGTATATTGTGATGGAACTAGCGCACTTTGTTACAGCTTTTGTATCAATAAGGTCAAGCTTTGCTCAGGGTCTTTCATAATATCGAACTGTTATTACTGTACAGATCAATGATTATCGCTCACTTCAAGCTACTAATAAGCGCATTCGCACATAAAGCAAAAAAAGAACGAAGTGATAAAACAGTGTAAGAACTGTAACACCGAGAAAACAATTAAGAGACAGAACTCATGGAACGAATTTTACCCGCGCCCGCGGCGGTCGAGGTTCTGTGATTTTATTTCAAAACTCACGAGACCGGTAATTTATGCAACCCCCTCGGTTGAAATTATCACCCGCAAATTTGGCGGTTGATTATCGCGGGGCCGGCGGTTGCGGTTACATAAATAGTACAAAATGGTCGTCCGTCAAGCGATCGCAGAGCGCGCGGTCGCAAACCGCAGAGGCGGCGGGAGATCGCCACCCGCACGAATAACGGGCCTATGACCGCTGCCGCGGGAACCGCAAACAACCGCAGGCGCTGCAAGTCAAAATCGCGTCGTGAAATGTGATCTTACTTTTTTTGCATATAAACTACATTCTGCAGAACCTGCGAGCCCGCAACCGCCGCGGGGGCGGGTAAAAACAGCATCATAAAAATAGCTTTTAACGTTAGCGAAAATGGACTTCCTTTTAAATGTTAGTGATCATTTTTATTGACCGTTACCTCGGCCATGCGGAGTTTCCCCGAATGCGGGCTGTCAACGATAAAACTAGTGTATGCTATACACGGTGTTCGGGTATCCCCGTGTTAAACTAGGATGTGACTAATTTACAATTCCTTTAAATAAGTTCTAGTTATTTTGCTAAGGAATCGTCTCTTACATGCTTCAAACTCTTATTTGTATGAATAATGATAGAAAGAAAATTTTTAAGGGACTTAATAAACATTAATGGTAATTGTAAAGTTACCGTGTGCGCTATTCCTTAAAATTAAATAACTAATTAATTCTCACAATTTTTAATGAAAGATTTTAGTTATTCGTCAAATGTTGGCAAAGGGTTTGTGGACTGACTCCTATTTGTACATTTCGGCGATTACATATATGAGCTTAAGATTAATTTAATATACGTTTGTAATAATGACGAAGACTCTTTCAATAATTGTGTTATAATATATTTCGGTGTTATTTTTAAAAATGTCGTTTGATAATGTTATGTAAATGTATTTGTTACAGAAAAACCATTGTTAATGTTGCAAAGTTTAAAACGTGCGTGGCGGTTAGACTCCAATCACGAGCACTTGCACGATTGCCTGGTGCGGTTTAGGCTTTGGTTAGACGAATCTCTCGCGGGGCTTAATCCCAGCGTGGTCTCCGTCATCAAAGCCGAGACGGAACAGGTACAACAAATGTTTATTTACTTAATTAAATTTATGTGTACGTTGATAAGCAAAATGTCAAACAAGAAGTGTGGTCAGTAGTATCTCTTGCGCTAGAAATAATAAAACAGTACTTTTTATAGTCTCTTTTTTTTTGATAAAAGATGGCTTAGATTTAAGTTTCAATCTTTTAAATAGGGAAAATTTTGCTTGAATTAGTTGAGTAGGTTCTTGTGATGCTAAACACACACGAATTAAAACGTTTTGAATATTTGTTTCTAGAGAATGTCGATAACATAAAAATGAATCGTTGTATGTGTTGTTAAGTGCATAAATTTCGAACGACTGAACCGATTTGGCTTATTCTAAAAATCGGGAAAATTGCAGGGAAATTGTAAAAAAACGATACTCTTTTTTTCTCAGAAAAACTTAATGAATGGAATGAAGTTCGGAGTAAACAGCTAGTTTTCAATATTTTTGACAGCTTTATATTTATAAAGTTCAATAATTTTCGTTTAAAAAAAAAGTTAACGAACAAAAGTATTTCCCGGTGGGGAGAAATCTAGTTTGCAGTGGACACGAAAAATGTTAACGGTAAATTGTGAAGCTTGGGTAGTTTGTGTATCAGAAGTGGGATTGTAGATGTACCGGGGGCGGGGCGCGGGCGAGTTGGCGGCGGCCTTCGTGGCGGGGCCGGCGGGCCGCTCGCAGCCGGCGGCGCGCTGGGGGGCGAGGGCGCTGCGCCGGGCGCTGCCCGCGAGGGCCGACGAGGCGCTGCGGCTCGTCACCGCCCTCCACTTCCCCGACACCTCCATACAGGTGCACACTTTTGCATTCTTCTACTCTACTCGAAATAACATGTAGTATTTCATACAACTCGAATCTAAATGATTTATGAAGTGCCTATTTCTGTCCGAGCGCGTGAACAGACGAAGTCTTTCGCAATTTGAGACCGATATAATAGTATAATAATACTAATAATAGTACACTTTACTAGTTTTGATGTACGAGAATATGTGTAACTGGGTTACCAATAATTCACCTAAAATTGCAGCTCCGATAATTAAAGCTCCGAAAACATTCTTGCTAAACTTTTTCATAGTAAAAACCACTATTCTAACTACTATGTTTCTAAGTTCCGAATCATTCAAAAACATTGTCAGTTCAATAAACATGTATTATACCATTATTTGTTTTCTCAATATAGCCTTACAATAATCCTACATTATATGTACATTAATTTCGAGTAATTATTGCTTTTTAAGTAAACTCCACGTTCATAGCTTTTCCTTGTATATTTGTACTCTTTTATTGATACGAGACAACCCCTTATCAAGGTTTTTACTCCAAATCTTGAGTAATTTGTTATACACAATCACTAAAATAATTAAATATATAAAATCCAACATAATTTACGATTTGTATACGAAGGCTTTTTGCTATCAATAATCAGTTAAGTAACAAATATTTTTCGATACTTTTCCAGGGTTGCTGCGATATTTTAGAAAGTCTAAAAGAGGGTGATTTTGGACCTTGCGAAAAGGAAATAGAGCAATATATTGAAGCATGTCGTGTTAAGTTCCCATACGCCATTGCGTTTAAACCACCGGCGCCGGCGCAGGACGCCGACAACCACGTCGAAGAAACGCCCCTCCAACCAAAGGAAATCGCTGTTAATAACTGAGATGTGACGAATTGTGAGTCTTTGCAATAAAATTCGATATAGACTGATTTTTTAATAGCCCTACTCCTATAGGAGTCTAACTTTTTCTTTCATATACAAACCTACTTCTATTGGAGTAAAATTTGAAATAATGAATTTAGCTAGTAGTGAAACTGAAACCTTTAAATATCTAGCCTAGGTGTGTACTGAGTCTATGTGGAAGGTGATATTTATTAATTATGTCGCACAATTATCAATGCAGTAAGAGTTGATAAGTTATCGCAAGCCTTGTCATTTGATTTTTGAAATGGATAGATGATGCAAATGTGTGCTACAATCCGTCTACACGTAGAATCAATAGAACATTATGAAAAAAGGTGGAATGCGGTCTTTCGTTACATTAAAAAGTTACTGATTGTCAATAGAATAAAATAAAAATTTAAATACACATTTTTTAAAATAATAATGATGTATTTGTGTGACGTATTTAATGGAATAGCGCCTAAGATTTGATATTTAGCAAGGATTTGACAAGATTTGTTATTTGGCACGGAAATTATGAAATGGGTATAAATATTATTGTTATTCAAGTTTACTTTTTTTTTACACTAAAGAAAGAATTAATTTTTCTTAATTTTCTCTTAAAAGTATTAAACAGTTGCGAAAAAACTAAAAGGTTTTTTATACATTGAGTAGGTTTAAGTGCTTTCTGGCAATTTTATTTTATTAATTTTATAGGTTACTAAAACCTGGTTACTAAAAAGATAAACAGAACGATTTGGCGATGGTGTCGCTTTTATTTTTGTCACGTCATTTCTAACCAACCAGAGAGAAGTTACTCCAAACTCTTTCTTTCTTTAGGTTTTGGCCTATACGTTAGTGTTTTGCCATTAGTCAAGTAGAAATTTGCATCAAATTTTATACCAAATTGATTATAATTAGTCATCAGTCATAAGTTGTCTGTAAATCATGTCAGGCTCTTGGGTAAAACGGTGGCCTCATTACTCAAGCAGTAAGCAAAGTAATGAGATTTGGCGGCAACGAGGATTACACGATACGCTAATTTCTTGATGATTATTTCATTTGTACACTTTTACTGAACAAAATTGTACAAAATGCCACCAACATTGACAAATTTCACTCAATGTCAACACGAAATTCAATAATTATGAAAAAAACTTCGACCATCTTTTCTCTCGATGGCGCCAAAACTCCAACTACAAACTCAATAATTGATTACTGTTACTTTGACAGAAAAATACAAAATTACCAATTTTCAAACAAAAGCTTGAACTTGAGTGCCATTCTATTAAGGGAGAATCCTTGTTTGAAAATTCAGTTATTGAAATGCATTATCAACCGTAATCTTTGGTATCCATATCAATTATTATTATCGGAAAATTCGTTTTGTCTCATAAAACAATAATAAAAATGTCAGTTTTTAATACATTTTCGGTTGTGACGCAATATAAAGATATGTCATTTGATATTGTTAACTTATGTATGGTTATTAAAAAATCAGTTTGTGTTTAAAAGTGTGGCGTGAAAATATGCTACGAAGACTTTGAAACTATTCGAATTGTCTGCAATATTAATGAAAACTTCGTTTTTGTAAGAGTGTGATATTGGTTTGGGTGTTCGTCATATCACGTTGTCACAAAGACTTTCGGTAACTAGCCTAACATAATGTTTGTTTGTATGAATGTAAAGTTTTAAATTCAACTTTCATAGTAACAAAAACAGCATATTTTTATTTCTTATTTTTACTGCTACCATTTTTTATAAAAACTGTCCCTAGGTACGATATATTTTGGAGGAACTGCTCTTTGATGTTCATAATTAAATATACAAGTGTTATTAAATTATTGTTTTATTCATCTACAGCATTCTAGATAAATATGTGAATGGCAATTTTGTATTTAGAGAGTGATGCTTTTTCAAACTTGTTATTGTTTTACCCATCGATTATTGGCATTTCATATTGTAATAAATATTTATTCTTTTAATTTTATTTAAAAAAAAACAATATTTAATTAATTACTTATATATTTAAGTAATAATACCATGTTTTTCAAATGCCTTAAAACACCAATATATTTACATTAATCAATAAAAAATATTTTAAGTTAAATTCTTAAATTCGAGTGAAGTAATTATTTGTATAGGCACACACTGGTCAGATATTTTTTATAACAATTTAAATCTACACTAAGTAGATAGTCAGCATATTAAAATCTAATGACGTTTAGGAAAATATTCACGTCTTTATTTTTCTTGGATATCACATTTCGCTAATGAATCTATAGCTTCTTCATATCCAGCTCTGAAAAAAAAAGAAATATATTTAGAAAAGCAATTAATATTTTTTTTACACACTAAACATAAATTTCAATTTTAAAAGTTAATTGAAAGAAGCAAGTTTGTTTCTCTAAACAAATGCAGAACACTCCTTATTTAGTTGGATCAGAACTAAAGTTCCTTATCTTATTTAGTTAATAGGTTTTTGTAATTTTGTCCACAATATTACAATCAGGTATCTAGGCCGATCTGTAATTCAATTTATGTAAAAATACGAAGGTATCATTTCTTGATATCAAAATTTATAATTGGTTTTCTAGTCTCCCGAATTTTTGTTAAAATTTTGGGACTGTTTCACTCCAGTGTAAAATATTTGCTTAGAAAATACCATAGTGTTTTACAAGGTTTTATAAATAAACCATAAGAAAATAGGTCCTTTTAAAAATTGATTGTAAATATATTTACTCTGAGACTAGTGAAATGAACCAAATATCATCAGTGTCCAGTTAAAATATGTAAGTTCTCTATAAATGTATGGGCCTTACTTGTTCATTGATCGCCAAATGTCACGAGCGGTGACACTATGGAATGTTTTGTATAAAATGTGAGTGGTAATAACCTCACGCAATATTTGTCTAAATGAGGTACGCTTTGTAAATAATTTTTATATTTAAGTTTGTACTGTATAATACAGTTAGGTAATCAAAGGTGTTTTCATAAAAATTGATTGTATGACAATGAATGTTTGGATGACGTTGGTGCCGATTCTGCTGTGCGTCGAATATACTTAAAGGTTAAGTTTATTTTTCACATTAAGAGACTTGGGTTAAATTTTATGTGCTGTTGAATTCGTCAATATTATTGCTAATTTAGCGGACTATGGTTAGGTGAATGTCGTTTAAAATTCGTGCAATTTACTTCACTAAATTGATGTGACCAAAAACTTGTCACTTTCGTTTTCATTTTATTGAGAGATGATAGCAATAATTTAATTAGTTACAATGATTAGCAGACTTGGCACTATAAGGGTTAGTCTAAAATCTCGATTTATACAATATTGGAAATTGGAATTGGATTTGTGTCATTTTGTACTTTTAAACAAAAAAAATCGAGGAATCCGATATAATGGATTATTATATATATTGTGATGATTTATTAGGAAATTAATAATAATTCACTAGTAAAAGTACAAAATGTCACAAATCCGATTCCAATATCCAATCTAGCATGAATCTGAAATTCAGGAGTAATCCTACATTTGCTTCCAATAACAGTTTGTTTTTAATGTTTTTGTAGATATGTAATGTTTTGACAATAACATCATTGAATACTCTAAATTGTCATTATTTTAAACATTAATACAACTTTCCAAATTAAATTGAAGTCTGTTTTCTAATCCACGTTCCGAAATCTGGAAGGATTCATACAGAAAACTAACCACATGCAACGAGCTAGGGATGTAATCAAAGTACTAAAATGTCGTGAATTTTGACAATGGCCAACATCAATAACCCATTTACTGTTAAAGGCCAAAACATATGACCACGTTGCGGCGCCGCGCCACTAAAATCATCGGTTTGCGTTGCGGCGTTATAGACGTGTTTCTGCCATTGTGAGAATCTTATTCCTTGTGTTATTAAAAATATTTTACTTTGTTTTAAATAGATAAAGTGAAGCGCCGCTACAATCGGCAGTGACGCTACTGTTGATTCTAACGGTGCGGCGCCGCAACGCGGTTATGTGTTTCGGCCCTAAAGAAGGTTTGCTACGTTTTTGCTAAGATATTTGTATCAATGATTTAAAAGCAAGATCTCTCATCATAAATTGGTTATTGAAATGACCCGTTAAGTGGAAATCTTACGCCTTAGTAAAGTGACCCTTACAAAATAGCAAATTAAATAAATTTTGCAATTAATATAAAAATTGCCAGATTTATTTAGTGACTTAAACATTTAAACGTTGAAATAGTCACAACCTTTTTTTTAAACTGTACTTCATGTATTACAACTTGGCTCATACCTGATGGCATATAAGCTAAATAAATGTTACCAGCCCTACTGTTTCGAGCGTAGACCGAAAAAGTTTCCCAATTTCCGCCAGTGCGATTTTTCAAAGAATAGATCTCGGGAAGGCAAGAAATGCACGTCGCCCAGACAAGATGTGGTAATGTTGAAGTGTCAACCTGACATTGGCATATAGCAAAGGTTATAGGGAATGGGATAAGCGGAGGTGCCAGTCCACGGGAATAGTCTCAACACTCGATCTCTGTTACTCATGGTTACAAGTAGTGACAAATAAATGCATGCATACGAACTGCCTCGCCAGTTGGTATTCGAGAAAAGAGCGCCAGCGAGGATCATGGAGTCGCCAAGTGGGCTGGGTGCCGTGCCGCTGCTTAGCCTTAGACTTAGAATTTATCGTTATACTAACTGACCCGGCAGACGATGTTCTGCTATTTTTTTAAAGTGATTTTAGTAAAAATGTCACTTAGGGGTATGATATTAGAAGGTAGCTGATTCTCCGATCTACTGAAAACATATAAAATTTAGTGAAAATCGGTAAAGTCGTTTTGGGGGAGTATGGTAACTAACATTTTGACCCCAGATTTTAATATATAACATACACCACCGGTTTCGATTTTTACAGCATATTCAAGGCTAAAACTTAATTAAGTCTCTTCATTTGAACGTTTTAATATTTAGAAGTTTCACCAAGCGCCAACGATAGAAAATATTAAATGTATCAACAAAGTGAAAAAAGTCTTTAAAATTATGTATTATCATCTTGTATCGAAAATCTTTGCAACATAACCTGGGTTATTTTATATTAACCTGTTTATTTATATTATTGTCAGAGTGATATCCCATAATAGCCATATATTTACAACCCTGCAGAGTTTGGGTAGGTATGTTATTTTGATGTTTCAAATATCAGTCTCTCGACAGATATAGCGCCTGTGACTCGTCACTAGTCGAAATCAAACCCACACTTCGTTTTTGTGCTGTCTGTTATGGAAATTTTATTCCTATTAATAAGAATGTTAAACATTTATGAAGCCGATATAACTCGTTGATAATCTCTAAAATAAGCCTTTAGGTAGGGTTGTCACGTGCGAAGGACGTGACAATTTATATTGTTTCCCGAGTTCTTCCTTTATTCGTGTTCTATTCGCGGAGGTGGGCGGTAGGAACATTAGTTAGGCTTGTCACATTCTGTGTCATTTGGAGGATTATTTGCCACAACAGTTACACTGTTTACGCGGAATTAGCAAAATAAAGGCTTATTTTACATCTATTACAATGGATTTCCGCAAAGTAACGTCTGATTCAATAAAATATCCCATCTCCACAATTAAAACGGCAGCTTACACTGTTAGATTTCATACAGAGTAATTAATGTTACAATAGCTGGTCCGTTTTTAGGGTTCCGTAGTCAAATGACAAAAAGATTTGATCCGTTATGTTTGTATGTCTGTCCGTATGTCGCAGCTACTTTCAGAAATTATAAGAACCATACAGTTGAAACTTGGTATGTAAGTAATACATTCATATAAAACAAACTTCACATAAGATGATAACACGACTTTAAGTTTTGTCCTCATTTGTCATTGTTCATAAAAAGTAATAAACTTTATTTTAAAAATTCAATAAATACTGTAGTTTCATTTTAATTTAAAAACACATTCAATAAAAATATTCATACTTACTGTGTGCTTGTATTTTGAAATTCTCTAAAATCAATTTGAATTGTGCTACGATTTGGATCCACTTGAAATTTTCTGTAATAAATATTAATAAAATAAACAAATAATAGCCATTACTACTATGTTAACAGAAAATGTAATAGTATTAAAAATAATCTAATAATAGGGCATAATGTTCAATTTCTGACTGGAGCTTCGCAATTTGAAGACTAACACGCTGTAAGTGCTCGAGTAAGATGTGATCACATAATGATCGTAACTGTAGTTGTACAGTATAGTGTAGTTTTCCCCGTGTTGTTTCGGGCTCCTTCGCAGAATAGACCATCTGTCTTTCTGCCAGACAGCTCGGAAAAGGCGATCATAGACTTACCGTCACTAGCACCGTGAGATCCTACTAGGTGGTAGACTTTCGAAGCGACTCGCCCGGATTGGTACCACCGCGTACCTATTCCTACTGCCATAACAGTGCTTGTCATTGACGTGTTCCGATTGGAGGGTAAGGTAGCCGGTAAACTTAGTTTTGCTCGATGCCTAACATCTCGGCCTCAGGTTGCCAACGCATTATTACCACCTTTGGTGTCTCTAGGCGACGTCAATTTTTTACTATCAGGAATCTCGTTCGCTTACGATATCATAAA
>NJDC01004563.1:17492-27891 GCA_002245475.1 Calephelis virginiensis
AAATCTTAGAAATTACTGGAATTAAAGTTATTGGTTTATAATTGTTCATGTCACACATATCCCCTTTTTTAAATAATGGCTTGACAACAGACTTTTTTAAACGATCAGGAATTTTTTTTCTAAAAATGATAAATTAATGATATGACAAAGAGGCTTTGATATCACACTGGCAACATTCTTTAATATCTTTGTGCTTATATTGTCATAGCTCTGGTGTTTTTCAAATTATGTATAACCTTAACTAAATCATGCTCATCAACTGGTGTCAAAAACATAGTTTTATTATGATTAGACAAATTAAGAGATTTTATGCTATTTGTGGAACAAGCCTGACTTTCATAACAAGATTTAGTCTGATTTATAAAGAACTTGTTGAAATGATTACAAATTTCTTGAGCATCAGTGTATATCGAGTTATTTATTTTAATTTGTTCTATTTTTTCTTTAGACATTTTATTTTGAAATGTACTTTTAATTATATCCCATGAAGCTTTACACTTATTAGAAGACTGTTCAATATATTTTAACGATGCTTGTTTCTGAGATTCTAGTATACGCTTAGATAATACCTTTTTATAACGTATGTAACTCATCTTATTTCCCTTTTTGTCAAATTGGGAATAACGATACAACTGACGTCTTACTTTACAACATTTTAAAGGACCTTTAGACAGCCATTTGTTTTTAATTGGCTTGTTTGACACCTTAATTTGAATTTTTGGAAAACATAATTCATAAAATAATATAAAAGTATCATGAAATTCATTAAAAGCCTCTTCATAATTATCACAAGTAAGAACTTCACTAAAACTTAAAGATGACAGACATTCATAGAACTTATTAATATTTTCTAGTCCAAATATACGCTTTCTTTCAAACCAAAAGGTAAGCTTCGGTTTACAATACGAAACTGGCTTTATGTCTACTTGTATACTTTGTGCTGTTTCATGGTCAGATAAACAAAGAATGTGAGTGTCAGAGCAAACATTTTCTAAATTACTAGCAATTACATCTAAACATGCAAGTTTTCTTGTAGGTTCCTAAATATGTAGACATAAATTATTATTTTCTAAAATGCTTTTTAAAGTTTTATAAGTATTTGTAGATTGTAAAAGGTCTTTATTCCAATCTCCACATAAAACAAATTTCTTTTTAGAATTTTTCATATTTTTTCTAATAATAATTCCAAATTATTAAGAAAGATATCTACATTTGGACTAGGAGTACGATACATATTACTATTAAAATATTATAGTTTATTATCTCCACTGCACACCATTCAAAAGAGTATGGTATGTGCATTTGTAAATCCAGAGTTTTAAAATTGAGTTTTTTACGTACTAATATACAGGTGCCACCACGACGCTGATTATAGCGAGAGAAATATGAAGCTGTATAGTATCCATCTACTTTAAAATTTTGTTCAGAACCTTGCTTTAAAAATGTTTCAGAGAGACAAATAACATGTACTTTACCTAGAGAGTCTCTGAGTTCACTAACAGCTGCTTGAAGATAATCACGTTTATTTAATGCACCAGCAATGTTTTGATGCAGTAATCTAAATTTATTTACGAAAAAGCTGATTATTATTTATATTGAATGATTTATTACATGTTTTTTGTCTGAAATAGTATGGTATAGTACCTTTTTTTATTGTTGTATAAGGAACTTTTTTCTGTTCTGTCCGTTTTTGAAAAATTTCTTTCTTTGAACTGAAATAATAGGGTATAGTCCCTTTTTTAAAACTAATAGATGCTAAGCTTGATTTTATTCTATTTAACACTAAATTTTCTAGATTTTGTTTGTATTCATCAAATGTAATATTTGGTTTTCCTAATTTTTTATTTAAATTTGGCTTATTTAATTTCACAATTTTACTATTAGGAAAAGACAAGAATTATTTTTATATTCCTGATAATCTATTTCAGTTTTTAATTTATTAGACAAACACTCAATGTACATCTTGTGTGTATAGTGTCCATATTGTTCTATACAATTATCTATGTCTAAAAAGGTACAATTATTATATTGATTAGCAATTAACTTCAATTTATGATTTAGAAGTGCTACATTTAAGTACTGATTATGCATAAGATTAAGTAAAAACACTTGTTTACACTTACTTAATTTATCTAATATGTTACTAACATTTGTGAACACCGAGTAAGGATCCCAGTCGTTGGAGCCAACTGCTATAATAGCATAAACTTTGCTGCTTAAACCTGAAAAATCTTTAAATGTGTAAATTAATTCCGATGAATTAGCATTGGGTTTTACTGTTGATAGGACAGAGTACTTATTGTATCCTAAGAGTTTGGTGGACAAACCACATACTCTTTGGTCACCCAAAATTACAATCCTTTCTTTAATTTATTTTCTGTGATGTTTGGGAGATACACTTATTGAACTTGTTTTTATGGGTACACATTTACCAGATTGAGAGTCAGCTACCTTTTGTGATGAAATTTGTGTCTTGGAGCTGACTAACTTGAGAAAAAAGACTAACACGCCTATTTCTATCATCACTATTTTGCCTTTTAAATGATTCTATTACTTTATTCTTAGGGGTAGAACCTTTAATACTCTTTCGTGGTGTTGTTTTATTTGACGGTGTATGCGAAGCTAGTTGTTTTAATACCGAGATATTCTTACTCTGCTCTTCATTGACTTTTCTTAAGAGTTATTTTCTAGGATCAGGTTTTCTATTTCTCGATGAGCACTTTCTAATTGGCATTTTAACAAGTTGATTTCTTCATGTAGATCTTTCATTTGGTTGTCGCTTAGAGTAGACAGGTCCGGTGAGCTTCTAACTAGATAATTCGAGGTGGATGATTCAAAAGACATTACCGACTCGGTAGACATTGCCCGGTTCTTTTTTCTTATGGTGATGGTGCTGAAGTCCACGTTTTCGAAATCAACATTTGCAATGCTTGAATTCATTTTGATTATTATTAAAATTCAACTATAGCTCCAAACTTTGAAATAAAAATTTAAACTTTACAAAGGTACAAGTAACGGTCGGTTGGACAATCTCAGACTTTTAAATTTTTAGTTTTTAAGCACTTCACAACAAGTTTTGTATTTATCATTTTAACTATGGATGATTACGCTTTGATTTTTCACGATTTTATTGCAGAAATATATTATTTTTTAATTTATTTTAATAAAATTAATACAGCTGATCGAAATTACTTTTGACAGATCGAGTGTTGCCAGCAAACAGTAGAGTAAAGAGAAAAATGTATAAAAGAGGTGGGGCGCGAGACATACTGAGACAATGCGGCGCGGGCCCCACCTCTTCTATACATTTTGTATGAAAATCAAAGAAGTGTCGCACCTCACCCTCGCGCGACGCCTCTTGTATTTGTCCTGCGCCATACATACACGCACGCACGCGCGCACATACACACATACGACATGACGAGGTTACACTGTATTCAGCATTCAGCATATAGCCGCATCTAAAACTTCGATGTAGATATTCAAGTCTACTAAGAAAGGTTTTCTTATGTGGTTATTACATACACATGTTTTTCATCAGTTGCATTATTTCAGCAGCATTTAGATATTCACAACTTTTGAAGGCTTCCTATTAGACAGGTAGGAGACCGAGGTGAGTTGTGACAAAGGAGAGTTGTGACATTGTTGAATTTTTTGAGCCTATTAATGGAGCTTGAACTTGCAATAGCGTATGTTTATCAGCTTAAACAAGCTTGAGCTAGCAAACGTGGACTATTGCAAATTCACAAACAGTTTATAAATTCCCAAAAATCAACGATGTCACAACTGTCCTCTGTCACAACTCACCTCGGTTTCCCCAATTGTATATTATTTTAATTAAGTAAATGTTTGTCAGGTTTTGTGTAATATTTAATCATACCAACATATTCCACCACATTGTGGTGTGCCGAAGTTAATATGATCAAATCATAAAATTCTTTCAATGCCTTGATTTACACAAAGTGTGGCACTGGCATAAAGCGGCCAGGGGGGTGAATAATTAACTCAGTTACCAACTCAAAATGAATGAGTGTGCATCAAATCACTGTCAAATGACAATGAAGTGTTTTATATTTGCTATCTCCAGTGACCAACAGGAATACAATAGAGATAGCAAACACAAATGACATTTGATGTACACTTTTACAGTTTGAGTTGGCAACTAACATACGTAATCACCCCTCAGGTCGCCGCTATCCGCTCGTTTTATTACTGTGATATGTAAGTGCGTCCATTTCTCGCCTTTCGCATAATGCACGGAGGCGCTCACGTAATTAAAAAAACCTGGAGATATTTTATTAGGAAAAGTTAATACTACTCACCATATAAATACTTGCTATCTAAAGGATCTGGAGTATTTTTACCCCAAGAAAACGTGTCATCATGACATCCTGAGGGCATTCCGTTATATCTGTAAAATAAATTTCTCTGATTTTGTACCATAGATATATTATTTATATTAAAGAATATTAAAGAATCTGTTTTGTTATGTTTGGCCAAAGGATTAACAAAAGTGTTGCTAAATACAGACAGGCAATACATATTATTTATGTATGTATTATGTATAGTAGAAAACTAAATTCACCAGCCGCGTCAGTCTTATCACAATCAAATCAAAAACCACTGAATAAATTCTCATATGGTTTTGACTGTTAGATAGAGTGATTCCTAAGGAAGGTTTAGAGGTAAGATGAGATAAGAAGAGGTGTAATTAATTAAGGCTTTATGTAAATTTATGTCGTAAAAATTAACGCTCATTGGGAGTTTTCAGGAAAAGGCTGTGCCCTTTGAGTTTTAACAGAACAATGTAAGGGGGGATTGTTCCCTTTTAGTAGCTTAACAAAAGCAAACATTTGAGATAGTATGTGCCTATCTTTTACAGGTTACTGTACCCATTTTAAGTTTAAGCTATTAATTTTCATCAAATTAAACACATTAGCTAGCCTAAGCCTTTTCCACACAAAGGTATTGTATAAATTCGGAAAATTAAAATTACCAGCTAATTTATAGTTGATCCGTTTTGATGGATACACACTCTGGATACGTACATAAATATTCCAGTACCAAATTTGTTTTGTTTTTGCAATTAATTTTCTGATGGTAAAAATATAAATGGCGGGTCAAACTAAGACTGGGATCTTACATAAATTGTGTATGTTTAAAAAAATGGCAAATAAGAAGTGATGAACTGCACTAGTTTACTGAACCTAGCGTAAAATTGAGTGACACTATTTTTAGAGAAACTAACCAAAATTCAATGATGGCGTTTTTTTGATAGTTATATTTTTTTTGTGACATCCTTTTGCTTGTTTGCGTTCGAAACAAGCACAAAGATTTCCTGATGGAAAGAAATACACAAAACCAATTATGGTAATGGCAGCAGCCAACCTAAGGCCTTGAGCAAAATTAAGTTTATCGGCTACTTTATCCACCGAACAGTCACACATCATCTGACGTTATGGCAGCAGGAATAGGTAAGGTAGTCGTACCAATCTAGACGAGTCACCACAAAACTCACCTGGTCGGATGTCCCAGTGTTACGTTGCGAGCTGCCTGGCAGGATAGCAGATAAGTGACATTATAATATAAGTGACAGTACACCAGCTCATTTGTCTCTATAATGTGCAGTATAGCAGGGTTTCTTCAAGTGGGGTCCCTAGCATTTGTAAAATTCTGGATGTGACATATGCCTATCAAAAGTTTTAGAACCTTTTCACAAGATTTTTTGAATAAAAGAAAAAAGTTGCATATTAAATAATTACCCAATTCCTAAGATCTTGTTCTCATTGTTCACTATACATGCACCCACTTGACGGCAAGGATCTTTACTACGTTTAGCGGCTATTAGTGTTATTGCCATGAAATATTCTTCCCAACTAATGTACTCTTCACGTTTCTTTCTACTGAAGCAAACATATTTGATACATAATTTTGTTGTTATTTAGCCACTATGATATTTTAGATGTATTAGCAAATGCTAAAGCATTTTCTCATTGTCTGATTGTTTTAGTAGATTAAAAAAATAAGTAACCTAGCTATGGGGTTAGTGCTATTTGCCATAATTTATTCGTTTGTGCATGAGTATGGAAGCAATATTTGTAATAGAATTACATAAACATTCACTTTTGCGCATTTTTTCTGAAGTAGTTCACAGTGTCAACCATTTGTTAGCAGTTGTTCTTTACAATTTTTTACTTCATTTAGCAATAATTAGTATTGTTTCGAAAAATTTTACATATAAGTTAACTAGCTTCCATTATTTCTACTAAAATATTACTAATAAAATGGTTCCTTCAATACCTTTGGTCCATAATTTTTGGTTATATTTAAGTTTTTACTCCTTTTATTATACTATAATTTTTATATCCTTTTTTAAAATTGAGTGCATGAATCCTCTACACACATATTGAAAAGGAAGAATAGTCTAGTATCTGAAATGGAACAAAATGTGTTAAATATTTACCTAACTCGGCTAGTTTTCATTGACAAATCAAATTTTAAAAATGGTTCATGTAGTTATAATAAACTAGTAATACAAATAATAATATACTTGAGGTGCGTAGGTATATCATGGATAATGAAAAAGTGCAAGTAGGACTCACCTATTTAGTAATTAATTTCTAAAAAGATAATGATGATCCGCCAATAAGGAAATTTAATATTTGCACCTTTATAAAAAATGCTACAGGTTATTTGTAATTGTACTTTGTCAATTTTACTGTGTTTATTTTTATCATTTCATGTACATAACTTAATTATTTGACAAAACTGTTTCTTTACCAAAATAGGATTTTATAAAACTAAAAAAATATATTCGATAAAAACTTTTAATTCAAAAATCTTAAAGTTAGGTTAAAAAACTTAAAAAACATTACCCTGTAACCTGTGACCAGGGTTGCCAACCCTGAAAAAAAATCCCTCGTACATATGCAGCTAAAAATCTCGTATTTTGACTTTCAAACCTCGTACATTTATTATGCATCGAAAACGTGCTAAAACCAAAACTAAAGCATATTGAACTACTGGATTTAGGACGTTTTACTCAATAAAATAAACTATTGCAAGTTTCCTACTAAATAAAACATCACTTTGTGTTGTATGTCAAAAAAATCTTTATTAATTCTCAAGTAAAATCACACAATTACATCTGCTCTCCAAATATGATGTCAGGAACATCCTCATTGTCATCGTTTTTTCTGCCGTATATTTTGTCTGTTGTCATGCGGCTATACATTTCCTTAGTGGGTTCAAAATTGACGCAGTTTCCAGTACAAGTTGAACCTTTTGCGCTCTCTGCAGCAAGAAGTGTGCCGTTCACAGTTTCCACAGTTAGCCGGTTTCTTATCTCTGTCTTTATTAAATTGACTTTACTAAAACCCTCTCGCAGTCAGCATTCGCATGGGGTAGGGACAGTGTAGATAGGGCAAAATGAGCCAGCTCGGAAAAGTCTTCAGTTTTCAGTAATTGAGCCCAAAACTTATCTGGCTCACTGATTTCATTCAACCCTTTAGGATGATGAGCTTGTGGATTGGGCAAACTCCTCCATTGATTGTCGATTATTTGTTTCTTTGCGTAATCAGCTGGTGCGATTATACTGGGGACCACCTCCATAAGAGGCATAAGTGTAGGGAAATGGCTCCTAAAATCGTGGGAGAGCGCTGATGCAGGTTCAAAAACTTTTAGCTTTGACAAAACTGGATCTTCCATATTATATCGTTTTTTAATTTCGGTAGCTGCAACTTTATAGAAATTTTTGTAGCATGAGAAGAACTGTGCTATATCTGCAGGCTGTCTGATCACATCTGGATGTTTCAAGAGCTCATACACTTTGACGTCAAGATACATTGCAGCGTCATGGAGCTGATGACGCTGACTTTCAGGGTTTATTTCACCAAGATTTGGCCTAATAACATATTCGCGTTGTAAATAACGCAATAGGATTTCCTGGTAAAGTGAACGAATTTTTTCATGCAGATTGTGAACAACTACTTTCTCGCTTTGAAATTCCAGATTCAATTTATTGAATAAAGGGAGTGACCATTCAAGGAAACAGAAATAAAGTTTGTAGAACGGGTTGTTTAGTTTTTCGAGAATAAATACTGCTTGGTTTCTTACATCGGCTCTTGCTCTATGTGCACGGTTTGTCGTATAATCGATGAAAAAAAGACGTAGGGCCTCCCATTGCTCTAATATCCTTTCAACCACTGATAATAAGGAAAGCCATCTTGTCTGTGATGGTTTCAGTATTTTGTGAGACTCCACTGCAACAAACGACTGGAAGTTACGAAAATCAAATAGCCGTTTATCACTATGTTTAAAAAAGTTGTAGATATCTCTAGCCAGTTGTTCTACACCTTCAGGCAACTGTTTACAGGCTTCACTGGCACACAAATGGGCCGAGTGACAAACGCACTTCGTGATTATGATTCCTGCAAAATCACGTATGAACCTTGTTTTTACAGAGTCGTTATCACCCATCATGACGTTACACCCATCTGATCCAAATCCGATTACATTTGTCAATGGAACATTACGGTTAGTTAACGAATCGATGAGAGCTCTATGTAAATTTTCGGCAGTCGCAGTAGGAATATCATCAGCATCAGGTGTTTCTTTAAAAACTTTGTAAAGCTCCCAAAATGCGCTACATATCTTTTGAGCTTCTTGATCAAAATAGCGTACCACAACGCAAGCAGTTTTGACTGTCGGAACATCGGTCGTCTCGTCCGTCATCACCGAAAACTGATTATTTTGTAATTTTTTGGCTTAATCTGCTTTATGACCTTCTCCAAGAACGTTCTTTACCACACCTGTAATTTTGGTTCTTTTAAGTTCAATATCCTTAATTATTTAGAATCCGTCACGACTTCTTTTAATAAGTCAATCAAATGGTCTGCAACCGAAAATGCTATGTTGTGCTCCGCAAAAAAGCAGCAACTTTAATTTCTGCACGAGCTTTTTGTTTATTTTGTGGAGTTAGACTTCTCTGGAATCCAAGCGATGTTAATGTCTGTATTTTTCCACTAGCTCCAGGTTTGTTGCTCAGGTGTTTCTTGGTAGAGGCATGAGTTTTTAAATTGGATAGTTCAGCTACCATTGACGTCCCTGGGCAATATGCACATTTAGCTTTTGATATATCATTGGTGTCTGGCAAAAGCCAGTCTTTAAATGTCGGATCCTTTAACCATTGCTGTCTAAAATTTTGTACACGATGCTGCGATACTGTGTTACCTTCCTTTTTTCTTGTCCATCCACCTTTTTTGGGTAATTTTCTAGGCGGAGTCAAAGTAGGCGAACGGTCACTGTTTACGTCGTTATCACTCATAACGGTACTTCTATTACGCCACTAAACACGAACGAAACAACGAAAAGACTATTATATTCTATTTTACAAAAACTTCAATTAGCTACACGTACTAACGAGTAATGCAAAGAACGAAATGTTTTATTAGTCAGGGATTTCCCGGTTGACGAGATAGCTATCATAGACAATCATCGCGTAAATGTGGCAATGGAATTTTTGGCGTAAGAAGTTCCTACTTAACTATGATCGTATGGCCATATTATCAAAATCTCGTACATAATTGTACGAGGTTGACTGTGACCTCGTACCTCGTACAGAAGACCACAAATCTCGTATTTGTACGAGGAACCTCGTACGGTTGGCAACCGTGCCTGTGACAATTGTGACATTAGACATTATCAATTGTCATCTGCTGACTGCTGGATGTCATTGTCAAATGTCAATTCTCAAATGTCATCTTGTCTTTTTTTTAATTGCCTGCCACTTCTTCAGTATTAATTATGGTATTCATAAATTATTTTTCTTGTTATTTATTTTTAATTCCCTTCTTAAGCCTTATTAATTATTATAGTCATAAGTCGTTTTAGAATGTCTTGTCAGCGTTTTAAGTAAAGAACTAAGGACGAACAAACAATAAAAAATAAAAAAAACAAAATTAAAAAAAAGTGGGGCCAAATTCAGTGAGCTCGTTATCAGTCATAGAGTCAACATAATAATAAAAATAAAATAGTTAAAATAAAAGGTAATAAAATGGAAAGGATGTCAATGTAGTCAGTACCTACAAAATTGAATCTTAGTTTCGTTTATGGTCTAAGCCGGTTCCCCAACGCTCGGTGTTACGTCTCATGCACAAATTACATCTCTTGCTAAATAGTATATATAATATATAATAGTATATATAATATTCTCCAATACATCGTAAGGGGATATCTCATTATTTGAAGGGTAAGAATGAGTAATTGTTTTTATCAAACTTACACCGGTGTTTTTCAAAGCGTTAAGTTGTATTTTTGACTCCCGATGGTGTTATAACGTGTCTGTCTGACTGTGGCATCACTTAAATAACTTTAAATATTGCGTTACACTTAACGTAAC
>NJDC01004566.1:13711-24312 GCA_002245475.1 Calephelis virginiensis
GAAGCTCTGAAAGGTAAGGGTTCGTGTAGATTTGGAGATCGTCGGCATACAGATGAAATACCTCAGCTAGGTACCGAGTAACGGAATTTATAAATGAAGAGAACAGGAGAGGTGACAAGACACCACCCTGAGGCACATCTTTTGAAAAATTTGACCAAGAAGACATAACGTCCACTGCTTGAACAAATTGTCGTTGCCCCTGCCCCTAGCCAGTTAATAGTAGATGGGGATAAGTTAAATGTTTCTAAGACTACCACAAACACGGCATCACTAAAATCTATCAAAGCTAAAATCGTTACCATCTTTCTGTTCATAGTAAAACGAATGACATCCGTAAACCTAATTAGAGCAGTGGCAGTGCTATAACCAGTGCGAAATCCATATTGGAACTCATTCAATAGTTTATGGGAGTTGAAAAAGAAGGAAATCTGATGCTATACTACCCGCTCTAAAACTTTGGACAAAAATGGAAGGATAGAAATAAGACAATAGTCAGTAGCTGGAACAGGATTAGTTTTTTGGGAAGAGGGATAACCTTGGCGGCCTTAAATGACTCGGGAAAGATCACAGTTGTGATTGACTGGTTACGAACATGAGTAAGGATAGGGTAAACAATGTCAAGAATAGGAATAATCATATTTCGACCAACTTCATCACAACCGGCTGCATTAGAAGAGATTAACATTATCTTCTGAAAAAAGATTAAATGAGAAGGGTTCGGGTTAAAGGTCGCTGGAAGGAAGCAAGGTATTCTAATGTAAGTGACTTGGTAACGGGACTTTAATGTAGTGGATAGAGAAGAAAAAAATATTTGAATCGTAATATTAATATTAGAAGAAACAGTAGATGCCGACTTACCGACACCTATTGTTTTCAAGAACTTTTAGACTTTATCCGCATCACAATTCTAGACAGATTTATGGATAAAACGTCTTTGAGCATCCCAACATAAAGTATTACATCGAAGTTGTGTTGATTATGGTATGGTCGATGTTGTTTTCATTATAGTATTTATTCATATTACTTTTTTAAACTTCTGTTTTTAGACAAAGTTCTTGTCCACGCTTAACATGTCTACATAGTTAGTTTAGATAGATTTCCGTCATTTGGAAAGTTGCAGTACAATGTGAACGCTCGTCTAGGAAGGGGTGCTCATGTCGTGTGTCAGCTCAGTCTTTGTCGGGCTGTTATGTGGGGTGACCACTTGGTATGATAAGCTAACATCGTGCCTATGTCATGTGTCGAATCAGTCTTCGTCCGGCTTTTCTGTGAACACGATTACTTAGAGTGATAAGTTTATGTCGTGCCTATATCATGTTGTGTTCTTATTTACTAGTGAGTAAGAAACATAGTGTCTCTGCTTTTCATTAGCAGAAATAAGTTCTTAATCTTTCCTCTCTGCTTTTCGATTTTAGCTAACACATAGCCTATGGTTCATTTTGTATAATTTCATTTTAGAAAACGGTGAAGGTTCTTCTTTATCGTTTTTTGACTTACGTATTACTTTATTTTTTGTGACATTGGGTTGAAGCAGATGACAGTGAACGGCGAGCGAAGCCGGAACAGGCAGCTAGTATCTTTATAAATTTAACTAAATATTTGCACACTATAATGTGTTAGAATATGTTGGTATGCTTAAATATCTTTGTAACAATTATTACAACATTCCGCAAATAAGTGCATTTCAACTTTTGATGCAAATTTGCATAATATCATGACTGAAGCACCGGGGTGGACTGTGCCAAGTCTCATAATATTTGGTGCGTATTTGAGTTTTTGTCAAGGTTAGGTAACTTTTTGAAAGGTGATGCTAGACTAAAGACGCTAGCAAGTTGGTTACAAACGATGGATCTTGGAATTATACCAAATGTGTTTTAATTTCTTATCTCCTATGAATACTTAAATATGCAAATATTATTTGAACTCATGTGTAACATTCAAAAACCTGACTTGATTTGGCCTTGGCGAATGCGCCTTTGGTACAATTTACTTAGAAAACACTTGTACTTTCCACAATGTATTTTATTATTTTTTATTTTTATGGTTTTAGCCAACCGGTTTCGCTATTCAAGCATTGTCACACCTCCTGATCATCCATCACCTGATGATGATGCTTGAATAGCGAAACCGGTTACAATACAATTACGGTACAATTAGTCCAGTGAATAAATAGTTCCTATTTGAGTCCACGTTTATTAATAAGACGGATAATGTAAGTTTCGCTTTTGTTAATCGTGAGTATCTTTCACTTTTTACAAAATGTCGTGCGGAGGAAGGTTTAAGCGTATTCATGATTAAGTAAAGCTTCAGCTTTCTGCTTTTAACTTAACTCATGCACTACTTTTTCACGTAGTGCCTATGGCTTGGTTAACAAGACAGGAGATAAGATATCAACGTGAGGCACGCCAACAGAGCAGGCTGTGTTATCCGTGTAAACATGACACTCTTTAAGTCGTTGTATACGTCCCTCTAACTTACCTAATAACTTTGAAACCAGTTAACTACTGATGGAGATATGTTGAGAGATCGCTGGAGACGCAGAGTACATCATAATTAACTGTGTTAATGTTGATAGCGTTACTGAGGTTAATCAATGTTGAAATGGTGTTTCGCCTATTGTTCATACCAGATCGCATGTTGTCGGTAATGTTAACGAGGACAGTGGTACTACTATGGTCGAAATCCTGATTGCGCGGATTTAAGTAAACTACTCTCAGTTTAAGTTGTTTATGAACTGTATTTTATAAAATTTTCGATACGAATGGAGGAATGGATAACGGATAAAAAATTGAATTGAGCTTCAGCATTAGATTTTTTGGGAAGTAGACTTACCTTAGCTTGTTCCCATTTATCAGGATAATTACCAAAGTCAAGTAAAAAATTAAGGATATGGGATGCAACAGGGTAAACAAATTTAAGGATAGGAATAATTTATTTTTCGGCTTATATTGTTACAACCAACGGCATTCGAAATTTCTGTTATCTGCGTGGATATGTTTATTATTTATTTCTAGTATATTTTAAAAAATTTGCATGTATTCCGCGAGTATAACGACTGGCGGAATACTAGGGCTAAAAAATAATTTACAACGCGTTATATGGCCATATTTGGAGCAAAGGTTTTTTTTTATTTCATGGTAGCCTTTAATAAAATTTAAATTGTAATTAACATTAATTTAATTAATTGTAACATGTTGTCACTCACTTAAAAAAATATTTTTATATTTACGGAAATTATTTTTATGATATACTTAACACATTTTTTTATTACTAAGTAGCATTGTTTTTGTGTCAAAATTGTTTAAATGGCTTATTTATTGCAGGTGGAAGTTAGATCCAGCTGAAGCAATAGTCCAAGTGAAAGAAGGCAATACTGCTCTTCCTCCTGGGGTTTTAGCAGTTAAAGGCTATGATGTTAAAGGGTCTATTACCTCATTTGGAAATCCCATGAGTGGTGTATATGTGTTATTATATTCTAAAGAAGTAAGCAGTACTATAGCCTGTTTTTTAATCTTAGAGACTAAATTGACATTAGCAATTCTGTAAGTTTTACGCGATTCTCATTGGTTGTTTGCGATTAATTTTTTGGTTTTCATTCATGTTTTGTTGTTGGTGTTGCTTTAGGTTACAACACCTGGGCTATACAGTCCTTCCATCACTTTGGAGTTACTTGAACGAAGCTCTTGTACTAACAAGTTTCATACTTAATTTCATTTTAGTGTTATTTTATTACCACTATTAATGAAAGCTTATAAATACTTTTCTTTGGGGTTGGATCATTTGTGTAATTGGTCTAGGGTTATTCTGTTTTTTTTTTTAAATTTAAAACTTGATGCAATATAGGGAAACAACAATGTGTTACATTGTTATTTCCCTATATTGAACCAAAGTCGAAGTCAAAGTCAAAGAAGAAGTCAAACTTAATATTACAAAACTATCTGTTGGTCATTGATAACTTGCATATCTCAGGCACAACAGAAGCATTTAAGCACTTAAATATATTGCAGAATGAAAGTCAACATAATTTAAAGCTTATTAAATTGTAAAACACCGACTCAGATTTCTAATCAATCTCGTCTAATTACATCAGAAATTATGCATTTTCCTTGAGATTCCATTAGACTTGGTTGCAATGGACCACCTCGGAAGCTCGCTATTTGAAATGAAAAAGAATATTTGAATTGACAACTTTTGTTAGTTAAAAGTTGCTAATAAATTTAGAATAATGCAATTCGATCAATCAAACCACGTTTTTCTTTTTTCAAACATCGATTTTATTTAGGATATTTTTCTAGATATGTATGTACTTGTTTAATATAATAATTTGTCAATTTTAAATAGATCTATTTTTTTCATTTATTTATTTTTCTTATTAATTGTATTTTTTGCGTCAGTTTATATTAGTCGGAAACAAAAAAAATGTTACTAATGTTTTGAGTTTTGTATTTGATTCGCTTATGAAAATCAAAATTTGTTTTGTAATGAATTGATTTGTTTAAGATTTTGTGCATGAAACTTTAGTCTTTTGAACATTTATATTAACTTTACAGGAAAAACCAAAATTTCGGGTGGAAGGATGCAAGACTGCTTTACTTCAAGGTGTTCCAGATTCGCCCATCTGCTATTCGGTTACTGACTCATCTGGGGAGTTTACTTTTGGTCTTGTGCCGGCCGGCGACTACAAACTTTTGACAATGTCTAAAACTCCTGGACAACATACGTTAACCTACAAAATAAAGCCAGAGGAAGTTCCGTTTAATGTGCAGCATGATAGTCTTTATATAAGAAATGCTTTTGAAGTGAGTATTCGATAACTTAAACATGATATCGAGATATAAGATAATTGAGTCGCCATTGCCTTTTGTTTTTCTGCGCTACAAAATTTTGAGCTGTTTGCTTGCGCGTTTGTTGTCAGGAAATTTAATCGTTATATCTTATATATGCTAACATACTTAACAACAATATGAGGTCTGGCACTCGATACTCTCTGCCTACCCCGTAAGGGACTTGGTGTGAAGATATGTATGTATGTATAATATACTTAACAAGTACCAGGATTTGTTTAACAGCATAGGTAGGTCAAAAAGGACATAAATCTCGTGGTACACTGTCAGAAGGTAACCTTTCAGGCACATCGTAAACACGTAATGAATGTAAAAGAATAAGTGAGTACAAAATAACATTTATTATTCTTATCAGTTCCTACAAAAAATATCTACTTCTAAATATCATGTTCAATATGTCCACTCTGTTCTGCATACATCGTCGCATTATTTTACAAAATCCGATTTTAACTATACCAGTAGTTAAAAGTTTATATTGCACGTCTTTTGAAATGTGCAGCAGAGCCGTCATGCTGAAATTACACGTTCCGTATCAGATTGAGTGGCAAATAGCCTAATAAATGGCTTAGTTCTTCTCTCAGGAAATTTTCGTAATAATCGCCATTTAAATTGTCAGGTAAAAAGTAGGGCCCAATCAATAGACATGATGCCCATCCATACTTTTACACTAAATCTTCGTTTTGACCTCTTCAGAGAAGAAAAGAGTACTTCTTGTTGGGATGTCCCAGTTCTTTTGGTGCCCAAAAATTAGCATTGTGATAATTGATAATCCCACCTTTATCAAATTTGGACTCATCCGTCCACAAGAATTGAAGTATCCGTAGCATTTCAACACATCAACATATTCATAATTCGTGTAGGTCGTCGACTTAACAGTTCCGTTTCACAAGCACAAATTAGAATAATTATAAGCGCAGCGGTCACGAATTCAAAGAAACTGATCAGAAACATAGCCAAGTCAAGTAGGAAGCAGAAAACAAACCAATATCGTATATCTACCAAGTACGAATTACATGAGCAGACAAACACAAAACCAAGCACCAAAATAAATGGCGTTTCAGCACATTATTTTTCTCTCTCAAACCTGAATAAATAATAAGTGGTCTCGCCCGTACCGCCCGAACAATAGATATAAGACAAGGGCTTACTGCCTTATTCATAAAAAGTAGTTAAATAACCTCCTAAACATTGCTTAACTAATCTCTTGATTAAGCCTTAAACATTGTTTAAAAATTTGTTATTCATAAAGTAAATTTTGACAATGCTTAGTTAAATACTGTTTAACTTGGTAGGTTTTGGTAGAAATGTGGCTGTACGCGTATTTCTTTTGCTAAAAGTGAGTTAAACAATTGTCATCTGTAGTCAACATCGTTGTTTCCATAGTGATTATATTATCTTTGGTTTCCTTGTTGTTTCTGAATACAGTGTCGGACGTCTATGACCTCTTGCTAAAGAGTATTTATATTCCTTGTCTATAACTATCTACCTGCTAATGTGCTGGACCTGGGCTATGTAACTTGTTGGCGTTTTTTAAACAATGTGATGTAAAAGTTCAGTACTACAAGAATTGTACTACACTAAAATTAAATTTATTAAAGTAAATAAAAGTTGATGCAACATAGTCACAAAACATTTGAACTGATACACTGCATTTCAAAAATAATGTTTTTAATGCATCTACATTATGTTACTAAGCTTAGTATAAAATGATGTCATTTCTGTAACATTTTCCCCCGTGGTGGTTTGAGTTCCTTTGTAGAATAAACCATCTAACTTCCTGTTAGACAGCGCGTAAAAAGCAAGCATAGGCTTACCGTCACTAGCACCGTGACAACTGACGAGGAGGTGAGTTTCGCAGCGACACATCCGGATTGGTACCACCGCCTTACCTATTCCTGCCGCCTTAACGTCAGCGCTTGCTGTTGAATTGTTCCGGTTAATAGACTAAAGTAGTGAGTAAACTTACTTTTGCTTAACACCCCGGCCTCAGGTTGGAAACTCACCATTGCCACCTTTTCACCATCAGAAAATCTGTCTACTTTTCTGCTTCTAATATTATATAAAATGCTCTGGAAAACTATTCGTTTCTTCATATGAGTCATTGGCTATCTTCATAATAAAACATATTATTATAGTCCTATATTGTTCCAAAATACAACATATCCCGTCCAAATTTGTCCAAACTTAACGAAATCAAAATATTTCAATTCGTATATTATAGAAAATTCATAAGAATACACAAATAACCCATATTAAATGGCTATTTGTTGCATTTTGTCATTGCACATAAAATCAGCTGTTTGAAATTTAGTCAGCCATTTTGTTGATTAAGGTTATAAACAAGGGTCCGAGGTTGCTTAAAGTGAAAGCTGTTTAAGAGTATATTTAAACAAATGATTAACTCGAAATAGCGTTTATGAATAAAAAAAATTTTAAACATTATTTAAATTGGTGATTAAAAGTTAAACAACGTTTATGAATAAGCCTGCTAACTGTTATCAGTAGCTTATAAATCTAAGTTTTTTTATGAATTCTCATACTACATTGTTATACCTCATTACATAGATGATAAAACGCAGATATTATTAAACATATATGCAAAACAAGTGCCATAATATTTTTTTAGATATCCTTCAAAGAAAGAAAGAAAATAGTTAAAATTGCTGCAGTTTTATAAGTGTATACATATATAAGAAAAAACTCACAGGCTTTATTGCATACATTATAGTGAAATAGTATTGATAATATTTAAGGAAAATAATGTCGTTTACATATTATTGTTATTACATATTTTTGCATGTGATAGTGAATATGAATGTCTGAAAACAATTTGTGAACATATTTTTGCCATAAATGTATACATTATTGTGAGAAACACGGATGGTTATAAAGTATGAATTGTTAATTGGATGTTTGTTTTTGAATTTTTAGAGTGAACTTTTATTTGAAAATCTGCCCGTGTATAATATTCATTGCACGTGACTCAAGGCTGTGTGCTAGTCCGTACCTGTTCTGTTCGGTGATGGATTCTCTCATATTTAGTGACCAGGTTACATAGTTCAGGATGGACTTAAATATACAGCATTGAATTGCAGCCGCCTGACTTAGGTTTACTGGGGTAACTTACGGCCGGAGAAGGCCAGTGAAGCTTAAGACTTTTACAAACAAGAACATTACGGGACGTGTTCTGCCTTATAGAAGTGAAACAAGGCGTAGCAGTTGAGATAAGAAAATACATAATTCTTACGCCAAGTAAGACGAGTGTATTACAAGGATACCAAGATACCTCACGTGAGAACCTAACCAGCTTACCGCCAGATTACCTTTTGAACCAACAACCGTCCATTACCTTCCATGATAAGTTCTAGAATACCTCACGAAGATAATTCGATTAATTTGTCAGGCCAGAACTTAAGGTATCTCCGTTACACAAGAAACCTTACCTAGGATAAATAATCATTTACGTAACTAACGAAACAATAGTACTGAAAAAAAAACTAGATTGAATCTGCGGATAACCAAAAGTTGGAAACTATCACCATCATACAACCCTTAAAAGGGCACAGAGAGCATATCGAAATCATCGGGCACAACACCTGCATACACGCCATTACCACATCGCCTCGAGATTGGAACAACCAACGGTTAGATGAAATTGATACCATCCATAAATTTGTACGAAACAGTGAACAGTTTGGCGGCGCCGGAACGCGAAGGACTGACCAATCCAATTAGCTACTAGTATTTATAGGCTATACAGAGAACGCTACGACCGTCTATATTGTTTATGGTAAGCCATAAGCCAGCCTCCTGCGCGAAGCTAAACATCAAATGACACCTCGTGCACGTTCCGGGATTGCATATTTTTTTAAATATAAATTCGAGTTATTTTTTTAAATGAAAATCTCGCCCTCTACCGGTAGTTTCATTTATTCTGCTTGCTATCAGTAGTAGGCAACTTACCTAAACACGCACGCAACTACAAGATTTCCACGGGTTCTACAAAGGCCCATGACACAAAGCAAAATACATCACGCAAGTATTGACAAAAATAAGTATGGCAGTAGATACCAAAACAAAGCTAGCCTGCATCTCTAATGAAACACTAAAATCACAGTGAGTGCGCAATAATGAATCCCCATTTCCCTAGGTCAATGCATCACGCGTTACCTGACGTACCAATTTTGCTAATTTATTTTTTATGTTTATTATTGTCAGGAGAAGGTTAGTATAAATATTCATAGTTAGGACAGGACAACATCTGTCAGATAAGCTATAGCTTGACCGCTGTAAAGTCGACCCTACCGGTGGCCTGCGGGACGCGAGGCGAGGGATGCGCATTGCTGCCGCGGGCGATATCTCAAGACGATGAATAAAATCTCCGTGTTTTTACTTAGATTATTTATACTTTTAATTGTGTTAGTGTTTGTATTAGTATTACGAATAAAAATAAATTAATTAAATATTATTTCTTCATTCGACGTATCTACATTCTGATTATGAGTAGGAGGAATATTCGGATGACGACACACATGAATAATGTAACAAATTTTGATCGGCTATTTGGTCATTTTCGAGGTACTGGTTTTCAATTTTTATTGCATGATCTTTTACATATCCCCATATCTACAAGTTTTATGGAATTTAAGACTGCGTGGTAAGGTGGCAAACGCAGAACTTCGTGAAAGCCACATTTTAGAATTTCGTCGATAATATTTTTTTTCTACATGTACTGACTGAATAATTTTGCTTATTTGCGATCACAACATAGCTGCGATGCATGAAATATTGTGGTTTTGTAACCAAGTGTTTGTTAGTTTTAATGCGGATTTTGTTGGCTTTCTATCTATTTCTACATTGTGGTACGCGGCGTTATCAATTACCACTGTAGATTTTTGAGGCAACTTATGTAATAATATGTGTTCACCTATTTTTAAAGTTTTCATGGTTCATATCATCATGATAATCTCCTAATTTACTTTTAGATTTGAAAATCAGAAGACTACCATTGACGAATCTTTGATCGCCTCCGCAATACACACCTGATGAAAATGCTAGTTCTAGTTGTTTTTAATATAGCATAGCAATAGCATAACCATTGCTTGACTTCTTAATTACGTAAACTCGGTAATTCCATGTTTGTTGTACGTAAAGACTTAAAACAATCTCGTGTTTAGCAAACACAAAGCTGCAACCGCGTAAGTTATAACGTCGAACGTCTGTTGCTGTGAGAAATCGACAGGCGACTGACTGATTGGTCGAGCTTACCCCGCTCCCGCGTCCCGTAAAGCTATATTAAAAGCTTATAAAAAAACAATCATTAAAAAATGAGAAATATTTTCAAATCTAAGACTTGCCAATTATTTCCAGGTCATAGGTTTCAACATAGTGGGGTCAGTATTGTCGAGCCCAGGTGGGAGTGGCATTCCGGGCGTGCTAGTACTTATGGATGGTGAACCAGTTGCCACTACTGATGACCGTGGCTACTATGCTTTAAACAACCTCAAGCCTAATACTTATACATTAAAGTTCCAACATGGTGAGAATTTGCCATTTAAGTATATTAAAGTGACAAAAAATGTTATGCGCTTTTTTAGTAATTGGTACAAAAGCTACATTTCATCAGGGATAATGTTCTAATGGCAATTTTTTTTATTGGAATACAAACAAGCAGACGGATTTCCTGATGCTAAGAAATTCTCGCCGCCTAGAGACACCAAAGTTGCGTTGCCAACCTGAGGCCGGGATGTTGAGCCT
>NJDC01004566.1:49807-63346 GCA_002245475.1 Calephelis virginiensis
TAATAGCACGTCATTCCTTAAAGCTTCTAAATCAATATTCTTATAAGAACGGCGAAACGTATACAAGCTCCGTCTCTTAGCTGATCGTACTTTGTAAGAAAGAAAGATAAAGTCGTGATAAAAGAAACAAGATGGCAGCTGACCATGACGGCGAACACTCTCAGGCTTGGAAACTATTATCAGATCAAGGAGAGACGGAGTACAGGTTGGAGAACGATGTGTGGGGGAAAGAGGTAACGAATGAAGATTTACAGAGGAAAGAACATCTAGTAATTTAATAGAACAAGAGTCGTTTTTAATTAAACAAGTATTAAAATCACCCAGTAAAATTATGTGTTCATATAACGGTCGCATATTATTGAGTAAATTGTCTAAAGTAGCAAAATAATCAATAGACATGGAAGGGCTGTAAAACACACCCACTAACACCTTAATATGGGAACGTAAAAAAACTTCTACAAACATATATTCAGCAGAAGCACTATAAACACTTGGAGAAAGAGAGACAATAATTTTATAGGAATAATCTGCTCGAATATACATTGCTACACCTCCGCCACCCTTACCTGTCCTATCACTTCGTACCAATTGATAACCAGGCAAAGAAAACTGGTAAGAGGATAAAGCCGGTTTTAGAAATGATTCTGAAATAAGAATAGCATCAACAGGACAATCACTGAAAGTAGTAAGAAGGTCATTGTAGTGGGCAGGTATACTTTGTACATTAATATGTACTAAATTGAAATCTTTGGAAAAAGGTGTTAGGATAGAACAAATTTGATCATGTAACGAGAGACCACCAGAGTCATCACTACTAATACTTCTAAAATCGTCATCAGAAGTACAAGAGAAAAAATCGTCATCAATTATATTAATATCCATAAATATCAAAGTTTTAAATACACTACAAAATATATATATTTAGCGAGAATATATTCAAAATTAAAAAAATGTATATATAATAATTACTGGCACACACACTATAACAAATTGTACTATAAAATAGCATGTTGTTTTACTTTAGAATCAATATGCATCAACATAAAAATATATGCTAAAGATAGCTATAATGCTAAGATACTTATTGATATTAGTTAACATAATATCAAAAATACATAACACAAAAAATATATTCATAACAAAAAACACAAATATCTTAAATTATACTAATAACAAGCATTTAATACAAACGTTTTCTCAACTTCTAAGGCTTTGCGACTGCAATTCATTAACCAAAAGACGATGACAACAAATTATAATTAGTCTTAGACTATTAAATGACAGAAGGCCACCGCTCTTACCCAAGACCCTGACAAATAAATAAATAAATAAATGTCCGAAGATTGTGCATTCTAATCAAATTTGCACTGGTATTTCATTAAAGCAAATGTCAGCGTTCGCAACACTGAGAGCCTTGAATGAACTTGTGAGGAATGTCGTAAGGAGTCACCAAGTCTCCCTAAGATAAGGTGACGAAGTTAGGGAAGCCGAAATGATAACGAGTCAGGAAGGTTTTGGCAGGTCTATTGCTATTAAAAAGTTGTTAAGCGATATCTCTAGTAAGGTAAATAATGCAGTAAAAACGGAAATTGCATGTATAAATTAAGCGATGACCTCATGTTGCCGAAGGGGGGATGGAATTATGGATACACTAGAAATTTTTAGGAGTCGAACAAAAGATCTCGGAAAAAAAAGAAATAAAAATAAATAACAAAAAAATTTTACTTAACTTATCAAATTAAGAGCTTGGAGCTGAATATGAATAGATGCCCTGGAACCACAGCTTGGGATTCTAGAACAAAAGGAAGTTAACAGAACCTTTGAAATCGCGAGTGCCGGATATTAAAAACGATAAGGATATACTTTGGAAATATATATACGAGGGTGGATCCAAAAGTTCGTGGCCTAACCTACATGGAGCTATGACATCTTTTTAAAATCTACCGTCATTTGTTAGTATGTGTCATATTGATTTATTGTGCGCAGTTTCATTCCGATACTGCACAATATACATTTTCTGTGATTATTTTTTTGAAGCAATCTGACGCAATTTTCAATAATGGAGAAAATTGGACACCATGCAGTCATTAAGTACCTCAATAAAAAAGGCCTATCACCAAAAGACATCCATCAAGATATGATGAGCACTTTGGGGGAGTCTGCTCCATCGTATTCCAGTGTCAAGAAGTGGGTAGCTGAGTTTAAGCGCGGTCGTGAGAGCATTAAAGATGATCCTAGGAGTGGAAGGCCTACATCCTCTACCACGAAAGAAAACATCGATAAAATTTGTGATCTCATACTGGGTGACCGACGTTTGACCATTGGTAAGATAGCTGAGATAACAAACATTAGTTATGGCCGGGTGCAACACATAATAACGGAAGAGTTGGGATTCCATAAGGTTTCTGCTCGCTGGGTCCCGAGGTTGCTTTCAGCTGAACAAAAACGAGTTCGATACACAATTTCGCGAGACTGTTTGGAACTTTTTGAGGCTGATCCTGAGAACTTTTTGTCTAGATTTGTTACCATGGATGAAAGCTGGGTTCACCACCATACTCCTGAATCAAAGCAACAATCCAAACAGTGGAAAAGATCAGACTCTCCTACACCGAAAAAGGCTAAGGTCGTTTTGTCGACTAACAAATTCATGGCTTCTGTTTTTTAGGATGCGAAGGGCATTATTTTTGTAGATTATTTATCGAAAGGTCAAACTATAAATTCTAGTTATTATTGTAACCTTTTACGAAGACTCCGGAAGTTTTGTTTCATCAAGACAATGCACGTGTTAACACTTCGGTTGAAACAATGTCTGTAATCCATGATTGTGGCTACGAATTGCTGCCCCACCCATCTTATTCGCCGGATTTAGCCCCCTCGGATTATCATTTATTTCCAAATTTAAAAAAAACACTTGGGTGGCTCGAAATTTTCGACCAAAGATGAGGTGATAGTCGCAGTAAACAACTATTTCGCCGACTTCCGGAATCTTTTTTTTTTTCGAGGGGATAACAAGTTGCAGGTCAGGTGGAAGAAGTGTGTTGAGCTAGATGGAGACTATGTCGAAAAATAAAAATAAATTTAGACCCACTTTTCTTTCATTTTCGTGGTCGGGCTTAGAACTTTTGGATCTACCCTCGTACTAAGCTGGCTGAGAAGATTAATATGAGTAGAGAGATTTTCTAGTTTATACCATTCTGATTGATTCAATCCCTTAATTTGACTCAAAAGCGTGTCGTACTCGTGCTAATTTGTGTTTAAAATGTTTACTTCAGTTGTAAAGTTGGATGTGCGTTTTCCAGGTGTCCGGGCGTGACGTGGAAGAGCTGCAGTTGGTGGTGTACCAGCGCGTGGAGGTGACGGACGGTGCGGTGGTGGTGCGGACCGCCCCAGACCTCTACCGCACGCTGCGGCTCGTGCTCGCGCCCCTTGACTCGCCGCCCGTCTACACCGCGCGCCTCGAGCCCGCGCCGCCCGCTGGTAACTCTCCCATTTGTAATGTGCTTTGAGCATTCGATGTCTGCTACACTTTAATAGAGTTGAGTTTGTATCGGATAAATTCAAAGACTACTGAACCGATTTAAAAATCCTTTCATCATTAGAATGTTGTATTATCACTGAGTACCATAGGTTAAATAGTTTAATAAAAAATAGGGATCCCTACTAAAACTTTAATAACGTAATAACACAACGTTAAAAAAAAATAGCTATAAAATATCTTTAAGTGCGCTGCGAAATCTATCGTATTCTACAATATTAAAGAAAATATCAGTATCTACAAAAACTTCGCGAAACCATATATCTATTATATTTAAAGTATGTACTATGATTACTTTTTTACATTTTAAAAGTTGATAGAAATGCAGACCACATGCGGACCGTACTATCCATGCCTTCCTTTTAGTCCTCAAATAAATAATTCCGTATTCAAGGCTGTTTTTACATTATTTTTAGATTACATTTTGAATTACTACATTTCCTTTGCAAACTAAATAACAGTTTGCTCACATTTTTTTAAAGATAGGAAAGATAACTCCGATTAGAAAGTATTTAAACCTGGATCCTTTCATCTCTCGGGGTCGAATGCTCTAATCGTGTGACGTAACGCGGATGCAAAGCATGTGTTGTAAAAGTTTTTAATCCCTTTCTTATCGATTCCACCGACAGTTGTGTGCTAAACCTAATTCTATTATTATGTAGATAATTCTATTTAAACTTCATCAATGAGTTTATAAGTTCGGGTATTGGACACTAGTGAAACAACTGACTTCCGAATGAACACTGTGTTTATTAATCAATTAATCTTACATAAATACGTCTCCTACATCTCATCACTATCCTACAAAAAAAAATATACAGTATCTGTGCAAACAATAAAAATTAAGCATACATTATATTAAATCATATTAAGTCAAATTGATTATAAGGGTAAATACACAATTTTTTTAAATACGTTTAAGATATACCTTAAAAGGGCAAAAAAAAAAATAACATGAGTAGTTACATTTTACACTATTATTACATTCTACTATGACTAGTTGGATTTTTCTTCCAAAATATAAATATAAGTGGTTGTGGTCGGTTTGAACTTTCGGCCAAACAAATATGGGCGGAAATATTTAACATCCCAAACAATAGCAAGTAGCTCTTTTTCAACAGTTGAGTATCTTTTTTCGGCTTTATTTAAACTACGACTAGCGTAAGCAAGTGGTCTTCCAGCGCCGTTACATAAAACAGCTCCGATACCGCATCTACTGGCGTCTGTTTGCAAAATAAATTCATTTTGTGAAATTGTGATGCAAATAAATTCATTTGTTTCATTTTCATGAAAAATCAGGTTATCGCAACACGAGATGTGAAATAACATTATTTTTTAAAATTTCAAAAGGGTTTTGATATTAGTCTGTGACGAAATAAATATAAAACCAGTCGTATTTTGTAAACTGTGTGTGTTTTGGCCCCCTGAAGCTTACTTTGGTTTTATTATTATGTCTGTGGAATTATGACGTACCTTGAAGTAATTCAAAGTCGTAAGACTACCTTAGCGTTAAATCCTGATCTTAGACCTTCCGAGTAACGTTTTTTTTATTAGAAAATTAGAAAAACCCAATTTTTTTTGTTGCCCGACCTGGCATTCGAACCCGGGACCTCATGCAGTCAAATCCAACAACTGAACCGTTAGACCACAGAGTCGACTACCAGCATTAGACTAGAAAAAACTCATTTTCAGATTCTTGAAGTTGATTGAGGTGACGTTGTTTCCGAAGTTGTTGTTTTTTCGTCGACGAACCAGGGTCGAGTAGCACTTACTATCTACCTCTCTCCCACGTAGCACATAAGAGAGTGAGAAACTTTAGAACTTCGCTACCATTATGCCGCGTGAATCTTTTGTTTTTATTTATTTCAAATTCAAATTTAGAATCGTCTTAAAAGGTTTACAAAATAGTCTTTCATTAAAGGAATTGAAAACGGGCCAGTATTTGTTAGTTTGAAAACTTTATACCAAATATGTGGCGCACGTACGCACCGTCCCCGTCCGGCAGTGGGCACCCGCGAGTGAGGGCCCTTTGGTCCGCAGGCGCGGCGGGCGGCGTGCTGGTGGCGCTGCCGCGGCTGGCGGCCGACAACGCCTCCTACGTGCTGCGGATCGAGACCTCGCTTTCCCGCGCCACTCACGCCTTCGACGATATGGTCTACTACTTCACTGCCGATGGACAATACAAGTTTTTCGAGATATACTTTGATCCTAAGGTTAGTATAATTTTTTTTACTTATTAAACGACGTTATATATGTATATTTTGCCATGTTAGAACATTATTTTTAAGAAGTAGCTCAATTTTTATGATGATTTTTCAATCGATTGAGGCATCTCCTAAAGAACACGTCACATATAAATTAAATTTAAACTTTACGGGGAATGTTTTAATTAATAAATAAATATCCTTGGACAAGTCACACAAATTTAATCTAACCCCAAAGTAAGCTAATTACATGCTTGTGTTATGGGTGTTAGTCAACGATACTAATACAAAGAAATACTTAAATAGATACCAGAATAAATTGAAATGTTAAATAAAATGTTTGATTGTTTACTTATTGATTTCAATGTATGATAACGAATTATTTTACAGAGGGGTCTGTGTACCACAACAATCGGTAAAGGACCGTATCCCCCTGCCGTATGTCACGGTTTACATAATTAGTTTATTCTTTCGGCGTCGACTCAAAAGGATTTACACCAGTATAGCATAAAAGTTTAACCTCCTTACAAATAAAACTTACGCGCCCGTCGATCTGGTTCGTAACTTCATTTTTTGTTAGTAAAAGTGAAGCTACACACCAGATCAACGGGCACGTAAGTCTTATACGGGTACGGGCGGTAAATCGGTTCCCGCAATACGGGAGAGTTACTAAACCAATTTCAATAGATTTTTCACATTTCAAATTATTGTAGCGAGAGCATTGGACCGAACTGAACCGTACCACATTCAACCTGGTGGTCGGCGGTTGAGGGTCCTTGTGAGGTGTGGTGTGGTCCCCCCGCAGGTGCGCTCGGCGACGGAGGAGGTGCGGGCGGGCGGCGCGCTGCTGCTGCCGCTGCTGGCGCTGCTGGGGCTGCTGGCCACCCAGCGCCACCGCCTGCCGCCGCTGGCCGCGCTGGCCGCGCTGCCTGCCGCGCTGGCCGCGCACCCCGCGCACCCCGCACACCCCGCTCACCCCGCTCACCCCGCTCACCCCGCACACAAGGCCGAGCCGCTCAACAAGAAGACGGCCCGGAAGAAACCCACTGCTAACTAGGTACGTGCCTCCGGACCTCAGTGGCATCTATATCATACTATGGCCAACTTCAATAACCTATCTACAGATAGAGATAGGCCGTTCGAATTTTGCCAGTACGGATATTTTTATTAATTATTGGAAAACGACAGCGATTGGATGTCTCATATCTTGGATTAATTATTTAATCTGGCTGTTACAAACAGGCTTGAGATTGATTATGTTTAATTTTTTCCCAAGTGTTTTCATACTATTAAAAGTTTTCAAACTTAAGAAATGCACCTATAATTTTGAAAATATAAAAACTTCTAATTGGTTGGTAAACCGCTTCGTTACGTAACTCGTTACGGCGCTTCTGCTATGTAAGGTGACACTTCAGTCGGGCGTCCTACAACGCACATCTTAACTTTAGTTTAAAATTAAAATTTCGTCGATTAAAACTAGCACTACAATATTCAGTAACAGAATGAATCAGTAATAAACCTAGTATTACCTGTTTCATCGTTGAATTTACATATTTAAAAAAAAATATTTAAAATAATCGTCACTACCCTGCCTATATCTGTAATTTCCTTTGACAATAATACTCGCTGTCAACGTCCAGTCCAGCAGAGTAAAAATCTATAAGGCGAATTGTAATTTCCATACGCCGTCCTTAAAATGGTTATCAAAACAAAAACGGTAAAAAACTCCCTTTTCTACTACTAAAATGGTTCCCATGAAAGAGCTTGTATATGCCAGGGCACGTGCCCGGAGCCAGCGAACAGAAGCCCTGAGAGCATGGTCCTGGAAGCCTAGCCCCAAGTGACATACTGGTGGCAGAAAGGGAGGTGGAGGGGAGTAGGGTAATTCTCAAAGCTGGTCCAGCAGGGAACCAATTAAGGACTTGAAGGATGGAACTGAGAGATCAGCGCGTAGGTACGTTGAAATCTGTTTTGTTTACAATTTAATTGCCTTAGATACTAATTACAAAATTATGGCTGGGTAAATACTTCATTGTATTTGTTATCGGGGTGTGAGTATGCTGAGTCATGAGCTGGCCTAAACAGAGCTAGAAACAGAAAATATGTACTTCTCGGGATATCCAACGGAAGTGGTAACTTAAATGGTTAACCCAGAGAGACTGATACCGTAACGCGTTACGTAACGAAGCTGTTGACCCTCCCATCAATAGTTATCGCTTTAAAATAAACTCACTCAAAATCACTTTTAAATAAATCGCGGACTTAAGCTTGAAACTAATAACAGAAGTAAGACAAACTTAGCTTCTGTTCCAAGTTTATAGCAGGTGTAAGTCTTCCACGTAAATTATTATTTCAAAATTATAAATATTATAATATAAAATAAATAGAAATTTCTGTTTGCACAGGCACATCATAGGCACACTACAAATATTGGCAATTTTTTATTGTCGTCTTGTCGAAAGCTTTACTTGTTTTCATATTTCAATTAAATGTAAAGGTTTCGCGAAAAGGACGAAACATTATCGTATAAATAAATGAAGTAATTATTGTCACCGTTAAGTGACCAATCATTCCATTATTTGAATGTTGAAGACTTAAAACTACCTAGCAAATTATATAAATTTTATTATTATTTATAAATATTTAATGCTATTGATTTTGCTTTAAGGTGTTGTGTTGTTAGTATTAAGTTTATAGTGTTGTTAAAATGATTTGATTCCACAATTTATTTATTGCAAACATGTAGACCTAGCGAGCGTATAGTGAGTTGGTCACAAGCTTTTTTCTGTTAGTTCGTCAGTCAATCGGACACTCTAAATATGAAAGATACACTGCCTAATAGATACCAATCAATTTAACAGTGCTATAAGACCAGACTTTTGAAGCCTTTGGTTAAGAAAATTATCTGGTTTTACTAAATTCCAAAGCCGACGCGACAGTAACGAGCATAAGATGCAGAAAAGGTAAAGTGGTTGTTTCGTTCCGAAGAGCTTCTGCAAGGCTCCAACTTGTCAGCAGTAGAAATTGATCTTGAAGCGGTTAAAAGCTTAATATGAGAAACTAATTTATCTTTCTATACTGCTATTGTATATAGACAAGTATTTTTTGCAATTTTCTGGCACTGAATCCCACTCCCTGACGACTGAAAATATGCGCATTTATAGAAGCACATCCAGTCTTGATGGAATACTGTTAGCTTTGCGTCACGGAGCAGTGGAAACAGACCTCGTGGTACTTCTTTTTGTGACAGGCAATTTAAATCTGTATAAATTCAAGTTTAGAATTAAGTAAACATTGTCTAAATTGTTAATCCCATGTTGTAAAAATGTCTTACATAATTTTTAAATTTTGAAATAAATTCTCGCTACAGTTAGTATGGTTTTCGACCAAAGTAAATTACTGGCGAGGTCCTTGAGTAATTAAAATACTAGGCAATAAAATATTAAATTTCGAACATTTCTTCTAAAATTACTAAATAATATAAGAATCAAGTTAATCTTATAATATACCTTATTCGTTAAATTGGTACTTTGTTATATTTTGTTGCATTATCTACACATCTGAGACACACCACGTACTGAGGATATGTAGCGAAGGGAATATCGCAGATTTTTATTTTCGGTATATATTTTAAATAAATTTTATTTTTTAGGATAAAGGACAATTATTATAGGTTAATTTATATATATTTATATATAATCAAGTATTTTACTTGGGTCTATAACCAGGAGCTTGTGACTACATGAAATAAATATTAAAATATGAGAGTCGGTAATTAATGTAACTGCCCCTAGCAATGAATTTAAAAATCAACTTAATTATAATAAAATTTTATAATTATATGCAATAATGTGTGTCTGGGTGATATTTTTTGTATGTAAATGATTATCGGTTTGTACCAAGGTTGGTTAGCACTTAAGGGCGCTCCTGACGTTTTACATCGACTCACTTTAGCAGTCGGCGCCCACAGATTACTTATTGTAGTTTTTCATCACATTTTCGGGTTACTTTTTAAGGACGTACCTTTAACCAACCTGTTTATGAAGTAATTAAAGTTATGGTTTTGAATATAAATTGAGTTTCATTTTGAACATTTGACTATATGTGTTATCTTATATACATATATAAAAATTAATGCCACTTTTCATTGTAATTTTATAACTCAAGAACGGGCTCACCTATCCAAACCAAATGTTTAGGCTTTGTTCGGACTATTTAGTAGATGGTTTATGTGAAGTTTGCATAAAATCGGTCGAGCGGTTTTTCATTTATCACATTTTTTATAACAAATGAATTTAATAATTGGCGGATCATTTTGTTAATGGGTTTTTTTCATTCAAATTGAAACTTTTTCCAGATGGGTATTGTGCTGTCGTCCTTAAACTTTTTTCAGTTGTTTTGTTGTGTTATGTCATTCATGCGGTCACATAAGCACGTACTGGGCCGCTCGTTGAGTATAAATTTGAGCCATTTTATTTGTGAGACTCTGAGTTAAATTTGATAAAACTGACAATAAAACCTATTGTGTACGGTACGCCTGTACCCGGTATACCTCAGGAACTGGCGGAGTATGCCCTTTCACATTTTAATACCAACACTTTCTTTCAATCCCACTGGGATTGGGATGTTACAGTTAACCTTTTTCTCAGAGAAACTACTTCAGCAGACCTCCTCCTAAGGAAAAATCTGTACGACTGGATATTATCAAAATAATTAAAATAAACAATCCTAGCGGCATCAACGTCAGTTAATTGTCTTATTTTTTTGACAGCGTAGACTGCTGAGCTTTACCTAATTGCAAGTTTTACCTAATTGGTGTGAAAATAAACCTGCTTACCAAGTTTCACCAGTAGGTATATTTCTTATATTTTCGGAAAAAAGTGCCTGTGACTTACGGTCGGACAGACTGACAGACATGACAAATTTATAAGGATTCAGTTTTTTGGCCTTTGGCTACGTACCTAATACTAAAAAGGCTATATATAATCACGCTAAGACCAATAAAAACGGAGCACCAATGAAGTTTTAAAATCGGGGATTTTTTCCTATTTTTATATCATACAAACTGTTAGTGGCTGTTAATGTCAAGTGATACGAAGTTCCCCGGGTCGGCTAGTATCAAATAAAACTGGTGCTGTTTGGAAAATCGCTTCAATTTAAAAACTTGGGTCAACCACTTAGCCTTTCATAAATTTATGACGAAAAAATACAACACCTACATTGTTTTTTTTCTACCAAATAGGCCCGACTTGCGGTATTGTCTATAACAATAGCTACCACAGATTGTTGGCGGTTGCTGTCGACCCTTCTAGTGAGTAAGGAATATTTTTATGGTATGTAAATAAAAATACAGGTATGAGGTATAAATACAGGTACCTATTCGTTTATATTTGGATAAATAAAATAAAAAGCATATTTTAATAAGCAATATTTCAATAAGACTTAAAAGTAAACCAAGCAAACATTGTTTGTGGACACCGTTTAATTTACATATTTGTTGATTTGGACACGGCCAATGAAATTGTATTTAGGTATACTTATATATATCCTTTGAAACGAAAAGTCAACTCAACGCTCTTGATTTTTTAACCGACATAAAGAGGAGATTCTTAATTCGAAATATGGTTTTTTGTGTTACGATTACTCCGTCAACAGCTAACCGATTTTGATGGTTCTTTTTTAGAAAGATAGGTTATGATTACGAGGTCGTCCCATATTAGTTTTATCGTAATCCGACTAGTGGTGTCCGACTGCATTATTAACTGTAACTTAAAAACTAGCAGTAGAATGTTGATAACATTTATGTGGGATCATTTCGGAAACATTGGCTATCTTTGGAAAAAAGAATTAAGAAATCGCGACGTGTTACCCAAGTTGTTTTTTGCAGTTTTACTACGCTTTATTATTTAATTATCATCTTAATGTTATTTCAAATGTTGCTCCCTCTATATTGTTCCGGACTCTCTAAGATACTTTTGACATTAATTAACAAAGTTAAAAATAAAATAGAGGCCAAAGTTAAACAGAGTCAACAATATTTGGAAATGACATCAAGTCTTTGTTAGGAGTGTAAACTCCAGTAGTATTAGAGCTTCATGGTTAGGAGCATGGGCGCCAGCAGCAGGGTGTAAGGAGGTGCACCCCCTTGTCCGGAAAGAAAGTAGATAGAAAAAAATACCTGACTGAACTTGCAGGAGAGTAATGCTTTTCGAGAGTATGAATGTATGTTTTTGAGTGTTCGTATGTAAACATGTATGTTGCTAAACATCTTTATTTCGGTGTTTTATATTGGTTAATAATATGTACAGGTCGAGATGCACCTCCCTGAAAATAATCCTGGCGTCGCCCATGGTTAGGAGTGTAACACCCAGTAGTAAACTATAGCTTCATGTTGTAAACATACTGTCAATGCAAAGTGCTATCTGTGGTGCTAATATTATATAAACATAAGAAATGTCGATCGTGTTTTGTAGTTGGGGATAACCACAGATTACACCCCTAGGGAAAATAACGAGAGATAAATTATTATCATATGGCAAAGTCTACAAATACTCTTTAGCAAGAGATCGTATGGTTTAAAAGGTGTCTACATTTTCGTAAATATCGTTTAGGTCTTCTGTTCTTCCGTTTAGTTATATTTATATCTTAACTTTATCTATAGCAGCTGAATCGGTTTTCACAATCCTCTATCGAATGTACTTGATGGTCCCACAAACGCGCGTTTTCTTTGCTGGAAAGAAGCAGGCGGTTAGTAATGTAGTTAACTTACATTTTTTTGTTTGTTTAGCCTCTATACGAAGCTAATATTATGTTGGCGTTCCTAAGACCTAGTACTGCTAGTGGAGCGATGATACTTATACCTTAGTTGAAAATTTGTACATGATATCAGAATAAGCATAACACGTGTTAATGTGTTATTTATATCATAGGTTGAGATTTTATTGTTTATTGTTTCTGATTGAGACTGGGCTATGTATGTGGTAATCAATCTATCTGTTATAACGCCAGTGCTCGCCGTTGTCGTATCACGGTTTAGGTCGTGTTAAAAAGAGTTATAGTGAATACTTCTCTTCTATATCAACGGTAAAAAACTAGATAACTTTAGTAAATAAGGAAATGTGTAACTTACTTCACAAAGTAGAGTTCGAAAGCCGCCAGGAAGTTGCGTGAAGATCTCGCATGCAGTTTGCACAACTGAAGCTTTTCACACTCGTCTTCCGCGCTGGGGAGAGATGATAATATTAGCTTGTAATTCCTGACACTTCTTCAAAACAACAGCGGCGTAGACTAATAAGGCCCTTCTCTGAATCTGGCTAAAAGTGTGCTACGCTATCCTCTATACTAGATTATTTTTATGACATTGGAAGGCAAACAAGCATACGGATTTCCTGATGATAAGAAATTTCCGACGCCTAGAGACACCAAAGGTGGTAATGGTGCGTTGCCAACCTGAGGCTGGGATGTTAGGCCTCGAGCAAAAGTAATTTTACCGGCTACCTTACCCTCCGAACCGGAACACGTCATGACGTTATGGCGGCAGGAATAGGTAAGGAGGTGGTACCAATCCGGGTGAGTCGTTGCGAAACTCTACCACCTAGTCAGATGTCACGGCGCTAGTGACGGCAAGCCTACGCTCGCCTTTTACGAACCGCCTGGCACAGGAAGGCAGATGGTCTATTCTACAAAGGAGCCCGGACCAACACGGAGAAAAGATTTCGACAATGGTGAGAATAAGGAATTGACGTAACAGTGGCAATGGTTGATGGTCCATGAACTCTACCACCTAGATGCATAGATTCG
>NJDC01004566.1:63423-104131 GCA_002245475.1 Calephelis virginiensis
GAATAGGTAAGGAGGTGGTACCAATCCGGGTGAGTCGTTGCGAAACTCTACCACCTAGTCAGATGTCACGGTGCTAGTGACGGCAAGCCTACGCTCGCCTTTTACGAACCGCCTGGCACAGGAAGGCAGATGGTCTATTCTACAAAGGAGCCCGGACCAACACGGAGAAAAGATTTCGAAAATGGTGGGAATAAGGAATTGACGTAACAGTGGCAATGGTTGATGGTCCATGAACTCTACCACCTAGATGCATAGATTCGCAATACGTACCTTAAAATAAGTATTTGTTTTTTTGGAAGTTAGAAATATATTAGGTGCAACTGCACCATAATACATACAATGTTTTAATTTTAAACCTAATTTACCTAACCTAATAATTTTAGTTAGAAACCTATTTTAGCTAAGAAGTTATACTAAATATTCTTAGTACAATTTCTTGTTAGCTTAGTTATTCTTAGTTTATAACAGGTATGGGTATGTCTGTTATAAACAATGTAATGTAAGTACTTATAAATTGTGTAGGTATCTACCTTCTTTTAGTCCTGATCTTGTCCAGAATGCTGCTCGCAAAGTGGCCGGCTGCTAGCGACGGATTTATAAACCTCTTTGTTATTACGTGTTGGGACTCACCACTGTTAACGTATTCTAAAACAAAAGAAAGAGCCTTGAAGATTTTTGTATGAAGCCTGGCTTACCTACTGTCCGCCATTTTTTTTTCACAAAATCACGTTTACTAATAATTCTTTCAAAAATGGATAGCTAACATCAATACAAACAAATAAAAATAATGCGTAAAGTGTCACATTTCGAAGATATGAGCTCCCAAAGTTGTAACTAGTAAACCTGTCTGAACCCCGTAAAGTCGTTACCTTTAAAAGTAAAACTTTAGTTATCTTAATCTTCGGACATTTAAAGAGTTTTTTCTAAGAATATTTTTTTTTGTATTGATATTAACTATTCATTTTTGAAAGAATTTTCAGTGAACGCAATTTTGAAAAAAAAAACAAAATGGCCGAACAGTAGATAAGCCAAAATCTTCATTGCCCTTTATATGTTATTCAAAAAACATCTGAAAAAAACAGTAAATAGTTAGGTTAGGTTTTCTCCGTTTTACCTAAATTTGAAACAGTTTATTAAAATTCAAAATTACTAGAATTTCCCCATTTCGTAATAAATATACCTACCTAGTTGATATATAAAACGTATGTGCTAAATGTTGTTAATACTTAAATAGTTCGTAAAGACTTGACGCCTTTGTACCCAAATTTCAGATAAAGGAAGTAACAAATTTAAGACTTACCTAAATTATAATCTAAAGGAATACACTGCACCGCGTACACGATCACAGATAAAATCACGAGAAGTGTTTTAGCCATGGTTAGTTACAAAAAACTTGTCCACTGTCTTATCCAACACGGAACAATAGACGATGTAGCAGGCTCAGGAAGCGACCTGAAATATATAATCCCCCTACAATGACGCATTTCACGGGTCTAATGTATAGAACAAATACATGTATCATTACAATTGATTATTGACTTCGAACTGTTTCAATATACACTTTGTGTGTATATATATTAAGGGCTCACGATTTTGGTTCGAACTGGATCTTACTAAACGAAATTTCGTCTTAGCTACCTCTGCCAGAAAATGCACGTTGTACATACATACTTACTTGGTGGGGCATTCAAATAAAATAAAATCAAAATATTTTATTTGCATTAGAAAATGAGTGTTCAAAATAGGTATATTAAGTCCTAATTTAATCTATCTACCACATTATTGTGTGCAAAATTTTATTAATAAGTATTATATAAAAAAAATAATTAAACTATGTATATTATGTAAATTTCATTTTATAGCTATTATTAATTTTTTTGTTGTACCATTTCATTATTATCTTATCTATATGTAATTTTATTACAATAGCTTTCATATTCCCATTTTATTAAAATTTATCATCAGTATCTATTAATTTCATTAAACAAAAAATAAACATTTAATTGTTTCATATTAGCATTTTATAATAATTATGAGATCAATTATTATTTATCTAATCATTTAAAATCAATTTATTTTATTATAGTTTTTATAAGTAAGTACTTCTTATGGTCGGTGCTTGGTGCCCTTGGTGGAATTCCAGTCTAGAAATAGTTTATTAACTACACTTATACTTTCCACAATATATTTCAGCCCTTGAATAGTGAAACCGGTTGGTTAAAATATGATGATAAAAATATATTGTGGAAAGTCGATACAAGTGTAGTTAATAAATTATTTTTATTTTATTATCTTTTTGTATATACTGATCTCTAGAATAAAAACATTTATTTACTAGCCATTTAAATGCATTTCATACTTCATATTAATAAAATAACGACAATGCTTATTATTATGCATTTGCATCGGCGTTAGGTTGGCTTCACGACTTTAACGACTGATGTTTACTAACGGCGTGTATTTTATTGTATAAGAAAATCTGACTGCTTGCTTATGGCCTAACCATAAGGCGGTAGGCTAACAGTTAAAAATAATTATGGATTTCACCAACCGCCGTTTAATATAAACATATGTTTGGTACAAGTGGCAATTTATCTTGAAAGCTTCGATGTAAAATAAGCCTTTATTTTGCTAATTCCGCGTAAGCAGTGTAACTGTTGTGGCAAATAATCCTCCAAACGACACAAAATGTGACAAGCCTAACTGACGTTCCCACCACCCACCTCCGCGACCAGAACACGAATATAGGAAGAGCTCGGGAAACAATATAAATTGTCACGTTCTTTACATGTGACAACCCTACCTAAAGTTCCCACCTCCCACCTCCGCGACCAGATCACAAATAAAGTCCGAACACGGGAAACAAAACCACTTGTCACGTCCTTCGCCAACTTTGTCGAAGCACTCACCACAGAGAACACCAAATCGCACTCGACGTACGTTTCGCCTCTACACCGAGGCATCCTCAGGAATTCGACCGTACCGTACAAACGACGACACACGAGTTTCGTGTGTCGTCGTCAATCAGACGCGAACTCGGGAAGCGGGAACGTCTACACCGCGAAACTCACGTGCACACCTAAACGACTACGGCGAGAACGATGAACTTCGTTTTAAGTCAATTGTTACTGAAGTCGCAAGGTTTGGGAGCTAGGGAGGTTTGACCTATGTCAAATGGGCAAAATGACAAAGGATCGCAGATTGTCAAAAGAGCAAAAGCTCATGTAGTCATATTCTTAAAATTAAAAATTTTCAATGATCTCTCGGCAAGTGGTCTATCTCTTCAAAAGTTATCATGCCACAGACAAACACACATCTAACTTACAACATCTCTCTTTTTGACAAACTGCAAAGATTACGAAACATAATACCGTTACTTTTAAAGTATGGTCCATCAGCCACCTACTAGTTATTTCATCAGGTCCTTGTTATCAAATATGAACAGATAATCTAACGAATCTAACGAGTCCAAACTCGATGGGTTTACCAGTAGGCATTCCAGGGTTACATATCTTATCTTCGCGCTCCATCATCAGATCAGCTCAGTTGTTAGTGTTTTAACTGTTAGGTCTCACACAAGTTCAAAAGTGAAATAAATACAGTGTGTCTAAAATCCACTCCGATGTTACAAATGAGCTGATATCTTGAACGCCTGGACAATTTATCCTGGAGAGGTTGTCTTAAAACTATAGCTAAGAGCCATCTAGATCACGTCAGCTTTCAAATAAAAAAAAACGCATCAAAATCCGTCCATCTGCTGAAGAAAGAGCTATAATGCCAGATACACACACACACGCACGCACGCACGCGCACACACGCACACACACACACACACACACCACACACGACAAACTTATCATTTGAGTCGGGGGTTAACTAGAATGAATGTCAAATGCAAAAAATTTTAAATAAAAAAAGTACAAAAACCCAACTGTATAAAAAAATATGAGTTAAAAAAATAAAAAGAACAAAACAGGCCTAACAGTTTGTAATACTTATTGAATACACACATAGACAAATCACATTTTTTTGGAAAGTAGATTAATAACAGTTGGGATCCATGTAAATTTTAAACGCTTTCTTGGTAAGAATGGGTCTAGAGTCCAGGGTGACAAAATTCTACTTTCCAAAAAATTGTGATTTGTGTACGGATGTACACTACTGATAATGAAACTAATTTAATAACTAAGTTCTTCAGTATTTCTTTTAACAATATTAAAAATGATTGGGATTGTTTTGTATTTTTTTAGTATTTTTTAATTATGTACATAAGTATGCAGTCGGGTTTTTTTGTAATCAAAATTTTTGTTTTATAATTTTTATTTGAAAGAAAGAAAAGAAAGAAAGAAAATTATTTATTTGCGGAATATGTGTGTAAATGAGATGTTACAAAAATATTTAAGTAAGTATATCAACATATTCCACCATATTTTGGTGTGCAAATATTTTAACATTTATAAAAAAAATATTATTTAATTACATGTGCTTTAACTTTTAAGCCAATTATTTATATTTATAACTAGTTTATATATTTATTACCAAAACATTTAAAAACTATAATTAAATTTAGCCCTGTCTACCGTAAACTACCACCGTTTCCAAACCTAGCCAATATTTAATATTAATTAACTTCGTTATCTATATCTATCTATCTATCTATCTATATCTATACTTGTAATAAATCTATTATTTCTGTACATTGTAGATATTAAAAAAATGTGAAGGTGACCTACAGTGGGCAGCAGAACACATTTCTAGCATTTTTAGAATTTTGGTCTGTCTGTATCCCGACCGCGATTCACGCCGAATCTACTGAACCGATCGTACCGAAATATGATAGGAAGGTACTACTTTATGTTCCAAGGAAGGTTAGACTACTTTTTATTCCGCTTACTGAAGGGAGCCCCGTGGGAGAGGGTGTGGAATTTTGTATGGAGCATTCTGCAATTTTTGAGACATTTTTTTGAAAATCTGCCCCATCTCCTAAAAGAAGGACGGCAATTTTGTACTGAACTTTCCGCAGTGTCCAAGGTAGAAAGCCAAAAATTTGTACTTGGTACTAAAGAAAAATAAGTATAATAAGTTAATTCTTTTATTAAAGATAGCAGATGTGAAATGAGGAGAAGCATACTTTTTCTAAAAACCATGGTTCTTCTATGGTCAGTTGTACAATACCTATGTGGCAAGATCGCATGTGTTCAATGTTCAGAAACTTTACATTCTTTCACCAAATGGAAAAAGATGAAATATCTTCAACGTTAATGTACCTGTTAAATTAGATTTCAGTTGCGAGAGCTCTTCTATTCTGTTCTGCACCAATGTAGGAACGGAAACTATGTTACCCCGAATTCGCAATATAGCTAGTCATTAAAAATTATAGAACAGGGAATAAATATTTTATAAAACAGATAGAAGTGACCGATGATCACAATAGACCCAAACCTACTCAACGGATGTTCATACGATTTTTACCAATAGATAGAGTAAAGCCTGGAAAGGTTTATTTATAATAGGTATGTATAATTAACGTTTTGTATAAATTGGTTGAAACATGACGGCATTGGTTCAATAGTTTAAAACTTTTGAAAAAATTCAAGCACACAGGAGCTTTTATCGAAAACGCAACCAAGACCCATGAAACTGGAAATATACTACCGGACGCAGCTGACAGCCACGACTTACAGGGTATTAGGGTTCTACACGGATTAAAACATTGGTTTGCATCCATGTGGAACGTAGATTTGATTCAAATTTTTATTTGTTTCAAACAAAGTTTCCACTAAGGTCACTTTTGTGGAAATAGTGATTACGCCCTAATCACAACAGTCTGGATGATGCTATAACGGATAACGGTGAGTTACTATTCGGGCTAGTTGCTGCATAACACTTTATCATAATCGATGGTTTTGTTAATATAAACTATATTATTTGCATAATTTTGTTTCCCTAGTCGTGCCTCGAGGCTGACCTCGGAGGTCTCGGGTGTCATTGGAGAATACTAGTTGGTCGAGTGGCTAGCGTACACGCCTAACTACACTGACACGGGCAGGTATTTGTGTGATGAACATTTAGACGTCTGCATTTCAGGGTTTGGGTGTTTATGAAATTTATACTGGTATATATTTAAGTATTTCTATGTATTAGAATCGTTGACTAACACCCATAACACAAGCATATAATTTGCTTATTTTGGGGTTAGATTCAATTTGTGTAACTTGTCCAAAGATATTTATTTACTTATTTATTGTACCTGGACCAATATACTTAAAACTCATACACCTATAAACTCACCTTCCTATACACTTTATCAACTATCCAGTCACGTGGGACCTAGTATATATATTTTAAGCACATTGTACTTTGTTAACTTTCGTCGATCATTGGAACAGTAAATACGAATACCTTTAAATAACCAGCACTGACGCCCGTGTTGACGTAAATATATAACAATTTTGTGTAAATATTTACTTAATATCACAAAATCGTGAGTCCGATTATTTCAATCGAATTTGCTTTGAACTAAGTACATAATAATACTTAGCTTTGCTTCTTGGTTTTATCAACTTAGTCCTGCAAAAAAGATACAGTAGGCATATTTACAGGTATTATTTAAATCAAATCAAATATTTTTATTTCACACTAACCCATCGACAATACAGCCCAATGTATGGTCGATGCATTAACCTTACAAGAGGCATATGTGACGCATCTATATAATCAAAAAAATCTACCACCGGATCGGGACGCGGCCACACACAGAGAAAATTCGCACGGGCGCGGCGGACAAATTTCTTATTTTTTATAGAATTAACGTAGCCTATATTAATCAGCAATAATGCCAAATGATGATCTAATCCCTACTTCCCTACTTTTTAATATTATAAATGCGAAAGTAACTCTGTCTGTTACGCTTTTACAGACAGACAGAGTTACGATTTTTTTGCAAAATTAGGGGGGGAAAAGGGCTAAAAAGATATAGCCTATGTTATTCCTCAGGGTATATTCTATCTTTGTACCAAATTTCATCAAAATCGGTTCACTGGTTTAGGCGTGAAAGCGAAACAGACAGACAGACAGACAGTCAGACAGAGTTACTTCCTCATTTATAATATTAGTAGGGATTTTTAACCAATTTAAAATTGGTAAAAAGATGGTATGAATGTTCATATGGAAATTCGTCATTTTTAAAGCTGTAATAGTGAAACTTTGTATTTAAACACTTTATATTTAGACACTTTTAAATAAACGAAAAAAACATAGGCTACGTTTTATCGCAAAAAATGGTTGAGAGTGGGTAAAAAGAGGGTATGAATGTTCATATGGAAATTCGTAATTTTTAAAGCTGTAACAGTGAAACTTTGTATTTAGACACTTTATGCTAAACGAAATAACATAGGCTACTTTTTTCGCAAAAAATGGGGGAGAGTGGGTAAAAAGAGGGGATGACTGTTCATATGTAAATTCGTCATTTTTAAAGCTGTAACAGTGAAACTTTGTATTTAGACACTTTATGATAAACGAAAGAACATAGGCTACTTTTTATCACTAAAAAATGAGGCAGAATGGGTAATAAGAGGTGATGAATGTTCGTATGGAAAATCGTCATTTTTGAAGATATCACAGTGAAACTTTGTATTTAGACACTTTATTAGTAATAAAAGAACATGGGCTACTTTTTATAGCGAAAATTGGGGGAGAAAATTTGGGTAAAAACAGGTGATGAATGTACGTATGGAAAATCGTCATTTTTGAAAATATAACAGTGTAACTTTGTATTTAGACACTTAATGAGAAAGGAAAGAACATAGACTACTTTTTATAACGAATAAAAAAGAAAGAAGACGTAGAATGGTTGATAGAGGAGATTAATGTTTGCTTGAAAATGCGTCATGTTTGTTAATACTGTTGCCTGTGGCTTGGTACCGAACCGCGTTGCAACTCTTTCTCATCTACCACCTTACCTATTCTCCTATTCCTGCCTTAAAAAAATCCGATCTGGCCCGAGCGCAGCATCAGGAAAATCTATGAATTTGATATGTTATTTTTCTTAGTCTTTAGAAACCTAATAATATTATAAATGTGAAAGTTTGTATGTTTGCTTATTAGTCCTTCACGCAAAAACTGCTTAACCGGTTTTCATGAAATTTGGCGTACGCATAGAGGGTAGCTTGGATTAACATATAGGATAGTTTCTATCCCGAAAAATGTTTTTCTGTGGGACCATTAACCACGCGGGCAACGCCGCGGACAACAGCTAGTGGTAATATATTTTTTCAAACCGATCCAGTAGTTTTGGAGCAATAGGCTCCAAATAAACACAAACACAAAGAATCGAATATTTTATTTTTGACATTATCGTGTAGATGGTATACCTAGGTACCGACAGCAGCTCCACCTACCGGGTACAACTATATTTTTTAAAAAATAAATCGGTTTAGCCGCTTAAGTACGGATGGATAATTTTACTACCCAGTGTCCTATTATTCGTTGTATCGTAGGAATGAAGCATAGTCCCGCTTTTTAAAAGTAGGCTATGGTTATCAGGGATAATGTTGACTTCCAATCGTGAAAGAATTTTCAATAGGGTATGTGAGCCTATTCGCGTCCACGACCCAGTTCGCGTCCATTTCGCGGACACCGTTTAAAAAACCCTTAAAAATAAGTGTACTAACAAAGTAGGGAAATTAAAAGTCGTTTCTGCCTATTATACAATATATTAGGAACATACATACATAGACAAAAGAACTGTTCGCATAATTTTTCCTGTTTAAAAAAAAAATATTAATCTTACCTTTATAAAAAAGTTGTGTAAATATCCATAATTTTAGTAAAAAAATAGTGAACCGGCGCGCGTTTCATACGTAATTTTTCAATGTTTTAAGTTTAATTAAAGATTGTATTTGTTCCTAGGCCTTGAAAATGATTAAAAGAATAAAAATATTGATGATTTTGATTGATTATTTTATTTTTTAGAGTTAAATTGAGGTGGACGCGAACTGGTATACCAATATTACGAATTAGCCAGTTTGCGTCTAGGGTGGACGCAAACTCATCTTTCTATTTCTAACTTGATCCTTTATTTTAATGTAAAGAAATATGTCATAAGGATGCGGTTTTATTTTATTTTTAACACTATTATTATGCTTATTTAAGTAGCCAATTTGCGTCCACTTAATTATGGTAATAGAAAAATATATAGATGTCGAAATTGACCTGGACGCAAACTGGATTGTCGGATTATACTATATACCAGTTTGCGTCCACTTGTTTATTTAAATACTTAATCTTACGTAACTGTTTCATAAAATTTAATCAGACAGTTATAGATAGGTGGTAGTCGGTAGAGTGTATTGTATAATCTCATCGGGACTAGTACCCACCACCTCTCCGGAAGGCGCATTGAACTTTTTCTGCCTTCTTCCACTCAACACACAAGCAGCTGTATGATAAATTTTAAATACATAAAGACAATTATGAAAGTATATTCAGGCTCGTATTCCACAAAGAACTTGACAAAGGTGCAACTAGGGCACGCACGATTAGCCTAAGATACTTAGTTCCACAATGCGATAGGTGGCAAACCTATTTCCAACCGGGCACATGTTTTATCCCAGATGACGATGTTTTCATTAGAAAATAATAAAGATAAAGAGCATTTCAAGAATGAAAGAGGAAACACGATAGGTAATAATAGTTAGGAAAAATTGAAGAAAACTAAAATTTTTTGTGAGGTGGACGTGCTTGATGTGAAATCTATAAAAGAAAATTTACTTACTACCATCTTTTCAAATTTACTTATCCAACAAAGTCTACTAAATATTTTTTTTTAATGTCTGTATTCTAGAATTAAGATATTTTGAAAAAAAAAACAGAAAAATTATATGACCTAGTGGTGACCTGTCTGATATAATTTTAATTATAAAATTATCGATGATGTAATTTTGGACTCCAAATAAGGAAATAAGGAAAGAAAAAGGCGTTCCTACATTTAAATACGAAATGAAACCAAAATAGCGTATGAAAGAGATGTAGCCAGAACGTATTCAAGAGTTTTAGTAGACGTAGTAGTGCTGGAATAAATAAATGAGTTTGTTTGTCCAGGTAGTGCTTTTAGCATGGGTAGATAGTTTGATTGACATCATTCGTAGCAGTGAGATCCGAGAAAGAGTGGGATTAAAAAAGTATTGGCACAATAATGAGTAAGGGCATGTTCCGTTGGTTCATTCATGTTGTGAGAATGGCAGATGAAAGATTGCCAGTACAGACATATATTGCGAAAGTGGATAGATGTACTTAGTTACCTGGGAAGACCTAAGTTGACTTTCCTTGGTCAATTTTAACCCACGGCCAACTCTTGTGACCACAATCTCCACGACCAGCTTTTTATTGTATGAAAAAAGTAATTATTGTGAAGGAGCTAGTAACACTTGGTACTCGATATTCTCTGCTAACCCAGCAAGGGACTAGGCGTGAATATATGTATTTTATACAGTAATAGTTGAAACCCAATGTTCATGTGTCCATGGGTGGACGCGATCTGGAAATTGTGGACGCGAACTGGGTAAATCGCCTTATTTCGGTTATTTTATTTATTAAAAAATAATCACTAGACATTTTGGCTAAAACTTAGCTTCACCCTAAAATAGACCATACTACGGATAGGTTACAAGATTAGTTAATTCAAAACTAGATCTAGAACATTTTTATATTTTACCTCAAACCTGCAAACTCCACTAAGTGGACGCGATCAGGCACAACGACCCTACTATCCAATACAAACAAGCAAACACTCGAATCTTTTCTCTTTATAACTGTTGTATCTACCCATTAGACGTGAGAAATTTGGAGCAAACGTTCTAAATATGCTCGTACAGTACCTACTTATACTTATATTACAAGGTAACAGGGGGGCGAAAAAAATACAATAAAAAGGAAACATAATATATTTTACATAGACTATACCTACAATGTTTCTCGGTACAAAAATACTAAATTCGTTTTCATTCGCAATGTAGAATATTTAGCGCATAACCCCTTTTTGATTACTTACCTATGATTTAATTGTGCTAACTTTAAAATAAATATAACGTAAATACTTACTTGAAAAGTAGGAACGACTGCAAGATGTTGTACGCGGGCGCTCCTGAAGGCGTAGTCATGGCGCGAAAACTGAGACTGCTTTCTGTGGAGTTGCGTTTTGAGGGTTAGTCGCATCGGCGATAGCCTTATGGTGAAGGACTCGTGATAAGTTTCTAAGCGCCGCAGGCTGATTGCAGCGATGCCAAAAAGACAAGATTTTGGTACTTAGGTACTTGGGGATATGCTTCGCTGTGTACCTACCGCTTTCGCACGAGATCATTTGGTTTGGTCATCCGAACAGGCACGTGAATGAAATGAGTGATGAGTTTGAACATTTTTAATTGGCTATGGCTATGACAGGAACAACATGTAAGAAGACTATTAATGGAAGCTACGTCGCGACCTTTCGCCCTTCTGTTAACACGCCTTTCATGAAAAAATCCGAACCTAACCACCTATAGAAACGGGTGGTACGTGAATTAAACTGACTGCATTTTAGGAAAAGGACCCCGGGTTAGCAAATTCACCTATAGTAAAGAAAATCCCCTTGATCCGTACTGTTTAACTTTATTTGGTTATGGTTTTTTTGCAAAAATCAAATATCGGTTACTAATTGTTTTTTCACCTTACATTACATATGAAGTTCGCTTCTGCGGCTAGTGGTAGGTGTTTTGACAGTAAGCAAAACCATCCGAGATTAACTTTTAAACAAAAGCAAAAAAGGCGAGCTCTGCGAAATGACAGGCATCAATATCTCCTAAAGACCATGGGGTATACATAAGAGTGCCAAATGTATCAAAAAGCGGCTAGCAAGGCCACACGAGACTACTCAGGTACGTCCACTGTGCAATTGATTAGAATCGTCTGAGGGCAAAAGTTGCTTACAAGTTAGGGCTTTTTAATACTCTAAGGTTGGCACGAACTTGTCTTGAAGTAGTAGGTACCTATACTATACTGTGTGTTTCTGAGTTCTTGACTTTAATAATGGTAGCTTGTTAATTACGGCGAAGCAGACATATTGCGCCGACTTTAACAAGTTGATAAACACGCAGCATAAAGAAGTGCAGCTTCTAGATTTTCCACCAAATAAAAAACAAGTGCCCTGATAATGCTAACTAAAGTCATCGAATCTCGTAGCCGCTTTCAAAACAGTAAAATGGCGGATCTAACGAAATTCCCCCTTAAAGCGTAGAAGCTGGTGAGGCCTCTTGGTATATACATCCTAGCCAAAGTTTTTGACGGCATCGTACTCACCAAGGAAATCTTCCGTCCGTCGAGAGAGTTATTACACCGTTCTATGTCTAGGACAAGTCCAGAATGATGGGAACAGTCCTGGTATGAAGTTAATGTCACAACACAGCGTGAAGCTCTTCGAGCCTGCTGTCGACTCCGGGATCTGATAGGAGTGTGCAGTCTCGGAATATCAATGTAGGTTTCGCGCAGGACATTGACACTTTATTCGCCCTAAGAAAAAAAGTTGTACATAAGTACTTACTATAAGCGGTGCCGAACCCCGAGCGAGTGGAGAATCAAGAGCCAACCCAGGACTCGCTTTCCTAAAACGGGTTCTCAATGCAAGAACAACTCGGATTAACGCTAGCATGATGATGATAACTTGTAAAATATCATTTTTTTATTTAAGTCTTTTTACGTTTATCAAACACATCATTATTCTTACACAAAAAATAACCAAGTTTTTTTAGCATGATGACCACTTACTTTAATCTTATTACATTACTTCTCCTGTTACCCAACTGTTGTTATATTTGTAACCTTTCGAAAACTAGTGAATCGAATCCTATAAAACTTTTAATATAGTAGTCGATTTAAAGATTGGCCCTATCACCGGAAGTCACAAATTAATAGTTTGAATGCAGACTAGAGGGCGCCAATAAAGTGGGGAAATTGTCATGGACGTATAAAAAAGGACGTACAAAAAACTTTTTTTATACGTCCATGGGAAATTGTAATGAAATATCAATGGCTTTTATTTTCCAGAAACGCTGTATTCGTGCTATTTTGGGTGCTGCTCCTCTAGCATCGTGTAAACCTTTGTTCAAGGAGCTACATGTTCTTACTTTACCATGCTTTATATATTTAAGAATCGGCGTGTTTTGTCTTCACAACTCCAGAAACTTGAAGAAGTTTCCTGGAGAGTTTCTTATGGCAAAGGATGTATATAAATTCAATAGTCGCCAATGTAATAAATATACTGTATTATTTATCAGCAAATAGATCCGCATTCTTTAATAAAAATTGTAGTCAAATGTTGCTTAAGATATATATAACACGTTGCCAGAAAAGTTAAAAATACTCCCAATTAATAAATTAAAAAAAAATGCTTTATGAGTAGATACTTGAATGACAAATGTTTCTATTCAATAAAATATTATTTTAAAGACAATATGTAGATCAGATTTTTATTATAATATATAAAACAGTATTATGTTATTATTATTATTACAATTATTTTTTGTTTTGACATTTATTATTAACATTAATATAATGATAACATGTAAAATAATTAACAATAATATAGAAAATAGTTTTTTTTTCAATAATTTATGTTATAATGATGATGTTATATAATTTGACATGTGTTTATTGTTAGTTTGCTATGTAATAAAATTCCTATTACAGCTCTAAGAATGATTATGAAGAAAAGAATCATTACTTTTCTTCATAATCAAATGCGTACAAAAATCATATTTTTGTACGCATGTATTTTTTGTAACATCATAATATGTCACCCTATTTTTACAAAATAAACAAGTTTGAAATTTGAGCTGTCGACCTTTAATCCGCCTCTGTGTAAAATATATTTACTTTTGGGAAAAATTGCGGTGCGAATGTTTATGGCGTTCGAGTAGAAAAATATTATTAGTAGGATTTTTAATTATTTCAATCAACTTTAATGTGTCTAGAAACGCCTGGTTACTTTATGTTAGCAAAATGTATTGATTTTTATTTCTCTTTTCTGAAGGAACAGTAGATATTATTTACTAAGTAATGAGCATAGTAATATCGACAGATAATAATATGACAGAACAGACATGAATTTTATGCATTACTTACACATTTTTTCGAATTAAAATAATTTCTGCGGTTTTACAATCAATAAAAAAAACATGTGTCATAAACCTACTTCCTGGGATACGACACGCACTTTCAAAATTTCAAATTTGTTTTGTCACAGTTTGGCCACATTTGGCTGCCTGAGTTGGAAGAAGTAACTAACAGAGGCAGAAACTTACTAATTTGCATTTATATTTTAAAATGAATTTTCCCCGTGTTGGTCCGTGTCCTCTGTGTAGAATAGACCATCTGCCTCTCTGTCTGGCAGCTTGTAAGAGGCGAAAGTGTGGGTCATCACTAACAAAACCAACCACTGTAAAATGCTGTGCAGCAACTTACCCGGATAAGGATCCACCGCCCGATTCCTGCTGCCATAATAACTCTGTCATGTTCTGGCCTCTAGCTGAGGATAGGGTAGGGTAGCTGGTAGTCTTGCAAAAAAGTCCTAACATCCACGCCAAAGGACAGCGACGCTAGGCCACAGTTATCGCTTACCGTCAGGAGAGATATGTGCTTTTTCGCTGATCTGTTACATAAGTTTACACATTTTGTAGGTATTATTGCATTTAACCGATTTTTTTCATTTGAAAAATGCAGAATTTGATAATTTTCGGTCTCAGGTTGGCAACGCACCATTTTTAACTTTGGTGTCTCTGGGCGGCGTGAATTTCTTACCATCAGGAAATCCATCTGCTTGCTTACCTTCCAATATCATAAAATAAAATAAATCATAATACCATTCCAAACGTAAATTACATAATTGTTCTGATAATTTACAAAGTCGTGGCACAGAATATATAATAGTACTACGTACTTCAGGATATTTTTCTACTCCTCAATAGATGTCACTACAGTACTTAGTATTATACTATTACTATTAGCATTATTGTTATTATAAATTTAATATTTTTCTTATCTACAGTTACTTGCTAGAGTTTAATGTTTTTTTATAATTTACAATTATAAATTAATAAACTTTTGTTCTAATATAGCCAAGGTGACATTATAATGTGTAAATAAATTGATTTTGTTAGTTTAGATTTCCGTCAAAAGATGTCATCACCGCAGAACGACAATCATGTAAAATATTACGACTGCTCTCTAAAGTTCTGCATTGTAGTAGAACATTCGGGACTTATCTTGACGGCTCTCGAATATAGATGTCGCTACTTCAACTTGTATATAAGCAGCTAAAGCGGGAAGCTGTTTCAGTTATTAATAAACAATCCGCGCGAGTAACTAAGCAACGAACGAAATAAGTAAACAACAACATGTCACTGGTTCCGTATTGGGTGCGACATTTGAGGAATTTGGCTTACCGGGATCCTGTCGTCCGGCTTCTGGAAGATCCATTTGCTGTGTTTGCTAAAGATCCATTCTTTCGAGATCCGTTAAAGTTTGTCAAGCAAGTTACGGCTCCGTTAGAACAAAGTCATGGCGTAGAAGGTGTATATTCAGATTCGGAAGTCAAAGTCGATGGTAAAAAGGTGGAAGTGCACTTGGATGTTCAGAATTTTACGCCAGAACAGATTGAAGTGAAGACAGTTGGGAATGAGATCATGGTTGAAGGCAAGAAAGAAATTAAACGAGAAGATGGCTGGACGAGAAGTCACTTCGAGCGACGATTTCTACTTCCGGAAGGTTTTCCACCCGAGCGAGTGGAGTGCCACTTGGACAAAGGCAAGCTGTTGATAGTTGCGTTTAGATCCGAACCCATTCCAGAGAGGAAGATACCGATTCAGGAAAAATCTAGCAGTGAGAGTGAAAAGTAAACTAGTTCGAATATTTTCGGTAGTTACCTACTAGTTTTGAATAATAAAATAATTTCACGTTTACTTGTAACTAATTTTGTTTACAATATCTTTAAAATAAATACCTGCAGTACAGTGGAAATATAGTCCTCGAGTTATTGCTTGCTAAATGCTTAAATGCTATTATCGATACCTATCCGAATATGTTTTGTTGCAAGTTTGATAAAAATTGACTGATTAGAATAGCTTTAATTAAACTAACATGTTTTTTTATTTGCAATAAACGGTGTTGTTAAAAGTATTGTTTATATTTACCGCAGCCTCTTCGACCTACCTCTACATAGATGTTCTGCTATATGATTTCTTACTTTATATCTAGCGCATGGTGGAATTAAGTACCTAGTTTATATCTCGCATATCATATAAGGCGAGCATAGGCTCACCGTCACTAACACCGTGACATTTGACTAGGTTGTAGAGTTTTGCAGCGACTCACCAGGATTGGTACGACCGCCTTACCTATTCCTGCCGCCATAGCGTCATGACGAGTTCTGGTTTGGAGGGTAAGGTAGCCGGTAAACTTACTTTTGCTCAAGGCCTGACATCCTGGTCTCAGGTTGGCAATGCACCATTACCACCTTTGGTGTCTAGGCGGCCTGAATCTAAATCCGTCTGCTTGTTTGCCTTCCAATATCATAAAAAATCTTTATCGCCCGTTGGTATTTATTTCTGCACATCGGTATTTGCGGTCAAGCATCTATGACTCACCAGAAGGCCAGTCTTTTAATATGCTCGGCCATTCTTTGGCTGTAGATAATCAGGTCCTAAATGTACTCTGTGAATCTGGAAAGCACTGTTATGCAAGTTCAATAGCAATCGACGAATGATTCCTTTTCTATAGGATTTGAAGGCAACCAAGCTGAGGACGATGTCCCGATAATTTGAAACACATGTTACCCGGAGATTGCAAAATTGGTAGTGTTGCGTTACTAGTCTGAGGCTGAGATGCGCATTAGTCGGCTGCCCTAACCTCTAGGTCCTCGGTATATGATAGGGGCGAGCACTGACACAGTGTCGAAAGGAATAACTTCGTATCGAATACGATGGTATCAACCCATTCGAGTTCAGTAAACTGTATCTTGGAGATAGAGATCCATCAATAAGCGGACGCTCATCATTTATGATCATCATCTCATTGTGACAAGAAGGCAGTTGGTCTGTAGATAATAAATAATAAATATTTCTGGACAAGCTACACAAATTTAATCTAACCCCAAAGTAAGCAAATTATATGTTTGTGTTCTGGGTGTTAGTCAACGATACTAATACATAAAAATACTTAAATAGATACCAGAATAAATTTAATAAACACCCAGACCCTGAAATGCAGACATCTAAATGTTCATCACACAAATACCTGCCCGTGTCAGTGTAGTTAGGCGTGTACGCTAGCCACTCGACCAACTAGTATTCTCCAATGACACCCGAGACCTCCGAGGTCAGCCTCGAGGCACGACTAGGGAAACAAAATTATGCAAATAATATAGTTTATTTTCCTTAGCTTTAAAGATACTACAGTGTATATCAGATACATACAATAGAGACATTTTTCACATAGGTGAAATGAGCTAGTAGGTATCCTATGAATGGTTTTAAAGTTATGTGTCCTAAATAATTGCAAAATATAAGAGTGATGACTAAAATTTATTTTAATTGTTGGACAGTCGGAGTGTAACTATGTCCCTTTGTATGCTTAAATTTTTAAAACTAAGCGACGGATTTTGATGCGGTTTTTTTAATAGATAAAGTGATTGAAGAGGAAGGTATATATGTATATTTCATAACCGTGCGAAGCCGGGGTGGGCCGCTAGTGTACGTATATAGTCGAATAGGTAAAAATAAAGAGACAGGTTGCAGTGCAGGCCGCCCACGTGCTCCGCCGGTTACAATATATCAGAGGCAAGTGCCGACGAATGCGGCTATCGATGATTGAGTAGAACAATTCGCCTCTCGCTAACTGCTGCCATTCTATACTGATGTACTGCCGGTGAAATGGAATCATGAAATACAGTCAAGGTATTCTATTTTAGCAAGGTACATCGAAATGCAACAGCTAGTAGATACTGTTGTTATCATTTTCAAGAATCTCTTTGTATGTAGGAAGATAGCGAAAAAGCAGGCGACTCTTCTGTTGGTAAGACATAGCCGTCGTCTTTTCGACTACCTAGTAAATAAGTTTTGTTGTGTAGGAAAACAAAACGACATAGGTACATGGATATACTAGGTGCGAGTTTCAGAACATAAATGATATGCAAAAATATGGCTGCAACAGTATATTAAGCGGTCACACAAAATACTCGTATCTATATTTTGGGAGATGGATGTCAGTCTCTGCAGAAAATTATTTCGCAATGTAATAAGCATATTCTTCGTTTAGCGTGTCCATTATCTGCTCATAGACCACAACGTTCTTCCTCAGGATCAGTTGCGCTTTAAGGTATTTAATTCGGATCAATGACCAGAGTTGTCGTAAACATAAGTTTGCTTATTTTATTCTCACAGTCATTTATTTCAAATTACAGTACCTACATATTTTTTGTTTAATAAAACTTTATACGGAAACCTATATCTAGAGGTTTATCTGTGCAAGTGAGTCGTTCTCTTGTATGATTTATTATTTAATTGCACTTAAGATATGGATTTTCTAAATAATTTTAAGTAAATTTTTACATTTTTGGGTCTTATTAAACAATATTTGCATTTTGGTGGGTAATTAATTTATATACTTGGGGACAATATACTCTAGTGTACTATTTCCATATTTATTGATTACATTAGGATGTTGGCATTTATTCAAGTAATTAAGTGTTCTTTACATATGTGGTCTAACAGTTTCTTTTAAATAATTTCCTGGATCATCAATTTCTGAAAGTAATAAATATTTTACTTTATCATATACATTGATAACCTTACAATATTGTAAAATTGCTACATCATTAACGCAACTGCAGTTTAAAGATATCCTGAAGATAGCTTTTGTATGTTCTCCCATAACTGCTCAATCCATAACCGATGATAGAGTCTGGTAGAGACTCTATATAAGAATGCTTAGAACTTTACATGGCATTTTAAATTTTACTATGGCTAGTCTACTTAGAATGGAATGCAATTTAGAACATACAATGTCTTTATGCTGTCCCCAATTAGTCTGTCATCAATAGCTAGACCTAAGTAAGTATGACATTCAACTAAGTTAAGTTTAAAAAATATACAACCTTTATTAATTTAATATTAATAAATCGCTCTATTATTTTATCAAAATATGAAAGGATGGTAATCGGTCTGTAATTACTTAAATTATTACGTTCACCTTTTTTGTATATTATTATAAAAGTATCTTCACGCCCATATCCCCTTAGAGGTAGGCAGAGGTACGACCAAGGCACCCACGACTAGCCGAAGATACTAAGTCCCACAATGTGATAGGTGGCAAGCCTATCGCCAACCGGGCACATTTTCAATCCCGACCAACATTTTTTTTTTCAATTAGAAACTTGGAAAAATCCAATTTTCTTTTTGTTGACCGACTCGGGATTCGAACCCAGGACCTCATGCAGTCAAGTCCAACACCCGGACCGCTAGACCACAGAGGCGATTATTATTTTGTATATTATTAGTTTTTTTTATTTCCCTAATTTAATTTTTAGAAGCTTTATGTAAAAACCGACTATAGGGATGTATAGTTTTTTTAAATATGATATGTATGTACGCGTATATATTTTGTAATAAAATGTATAGATGTAAATGTATACATGTATAGATTTTATATTTACACCCCAAGCTAATTTGTTTTGGGTATTACTGGTGAAGGTGGGTAACGTTTATAGGGTAAAATACATGAAAGCTGATGTGGTATGAGGAGGTCAGCGACCCCCTTTTATAGCGGCGACGGTCGGTCTGTTTACCCTGAACTTGATACAGCCCCATAACATTGGCAGTTAAGTGTTTAGCGGTCAGTGGATAAACATCTATCAAAATACGTTGTATAAGGTTAATTATTAAGAGGGGCTATTTCGAGTTACATAACTGCGTTTGAAATGCAGCGATTTTGAAAGTGTACGTAGGTACTCCTAAAAATGCTCAAATACCTAACAGTGGGCACCATGTCTGGTGTTTATACCTTTAATAAAAGTCACACGAAAATGAAAGAGATCTCTTACGGCCAATATTAATAACCTATCTACAGATAAATATAGGACTACTAAAGATTTGTCGCTAAGATATTTTAGTTAATTATTGAAGAATAACGGCGGTTACCTGGCAACTGATCTAGAATAGCACAATCTCTAATCTTAGATAGGTTATTAATATTGACCGTTAATGTTTAATGCTCAAAAATATAACGTGATTGGGCTGTGCTGTATTTGGACGAATAACGAGATAACCTTACGTATACCTATACTGTATTTTTTTTAAAGGTCAGCGAACAAGCACGCAGGTCTCCTGATCGTAAGAGACAACCGTGGCGTATAGAAACCATAGATGTTACAGGTGCGTTGCTGTCTTGTGGCTGGGATGTAAGGAAAATTGTATTCACTATATATTAACCTGTGCTCGCCTTTTACGAGCTGCCTGGCGGCCAGGAAGGTTGCATATTATTATACTCAGCGTATCAGATTCAACGCGAGGATTAATATTATGCTTAGTTTTGGATTAAGTGTTTCACCTTGAAACTTTTCATTGTTGTTTTCTATAATTATTTTAAGAATCAACCTTTTTAATTATTTTGTTTGCAGGTAAAATATTACAAACCCACTATAACCACCATAAGTCAACTATTTTACATGCGCATACATACGTCCATACATATATTTTATATGTTTTTGTATAAAGACATATTTGGAATTTTAAATATTTTTTGATAAAATCCTTGCTTTTTAAGCTGTTGGCGAATCTGAAAATGTATTATTGTTATTTATAAAAAATAAACTTTCATTGTAAGATAAGACGAAAAGTGTTAACTATCAGAAAAAAATATAATACAAAATTTTATTCAAATCGGTAAATCAAGTATTTATTGCAATGTTTTGCTACATTTAAAATAGTCACTCAACAAGATTTGGTAAAACCAGTTTTTAAGTAAAAGGAATCATCGGCATATGGTCAACTTGATCCAAATTTTTAATGAAAATTCGTGCAGCTCTATGCAAATGCGTAAAATTGTTCTAGGTCGTATAATATTGCCTAGGGGCTGTGGGTCATGCCCCTCACGACCCTTCTTGGATCTTCTCTGGCTAGTGACGTATGTAATTATAATATATACAATTAGATCATGGCGAAACTTAATTGTTGGAGTGTTTTATAAAAGCATGACAAAAATATTAAAATGCCAACGGGAAGATACTATTGATTCAATGTAATGTGTAAGAAGTTCACGATAAGCGAGCGTCTCTCCATGTACCCATTATGTTTTCCCCCAAAACATTTGAGATTTCAGATTTCAGTCGCCAGTCGTCAGTTCCGTCAGTTCGCCGCTAGAGCCTCGCGGTCGGTACCCGCCTCGGAGCTTCATTATTTCGGAGTGCTAATATACTTTACTGAAATATACATAAGTAGTTTATGAGCGCATTACAAAATATAACAATTGTGTTATATCAAAAAAATATGTTGGAGATCTCGGTCCCATGATAAGAAACACGGTATTCATTTATCAAAATTTCATTTCCGATTCAATTTTGTAAACTTTTATTTTAGAGCAAAACAGGGGCATAAAATTCAGAATTCATTTTTAATTTTTTTTTTAATAAATTACATGAATACAATTTTATTACTAAGCTGTATTGGAAAACACTCATACTATTGAGGACGCTTATTTTATCGGATGTTTTCGTCATGTGTTTTATATTCACGAGGTTAGACAGCAAACAAAAATATCAAGTTGTACGTTGAAATGTATAGGTACCTCCTTGCGTGATAAAACAAATAAGTATTTGTAATAAGTAAAATAATATGAGATGTTTAAATAACATTTGTTTTGTAGTGGTGATACAAAAACAGCAAACAAATCATATAAGTTACATTTAAAATAAAAAGTGAATCCCTATTTTTCTTGTCATTGGTCATCTTATTACGCGTGAACGTCTGGACTAATTTTTCTAGATATTTATTTGTTGTGTTAGTTATTGTCAGGACTTTATATATGTAAAATATATATGTCTGTGTATCGGCTCTGCGAGTCTCTCAATAATACGGATGTGCCAACTTCGTTCAGTACCTACTACTTTTTGTGTGACAATACAGCAAATACAAGAAAGTCCCTCTCTTATGAATACTGCTGCAGGAAAACCTAAGGCGGTTGATCCATACTCGGGCAATTTGCTGCACAGCCCTCGACCATTATAGTCTCACCTACCCATATAACCAGTCAGACCAATCAGAAGGGCAGATTGGCTATCCTACACAAAGAAAGACGGGAAGCTTTAAAAAAAGATATGATAATATATTATTGTGAATTTTTTTAATGAACATGGACTAAAGTACTCCAAGGTTCAACCTGGTTGTATAGTCTTTATTACACTGTGGTACAAGCTATGATATCAACTTAATCTTACTTCTTACTTTAGTTCATGTTTATTAACAAAATGTTTGGACGTTCATGGATTAAATTGAATAATGAGTTAACCTATCAGATAAAAAGTGGTTCAACTTTAGTTAGAAACTAACTTAGAGTTAAATACATACCCAGGAACGTACAAGGGCCATAACCCGTCAACAAATTTTAACCTAGGAACATAAATCGGATCTCAATGACGGTTTTGCCTTTACAAGCGCTAAAAGTATTTTACTAATGTTTTTTCAATTGACTATTCTAAAAAGATTAAGGACTCATTTTCAATAGTCAAGTAGAACTTACTGTTTGTTTGGCACATTGCTTTGCTGTTTTTTTATATTGTTACAACATATTCCTGTTCCTGGATTGAATTTAATATTCACTTAAAATGTCAAATGTCAAATTTAACCTAAGTTAGAAGCTAACTCAGAGTTAAATATGTGACCTAGAAAAGTGCAAATGACCATTAGACCCACTTACACGTTCTTGGGTTATTTAACTTTGAGTTATCTACTAGCACGGGGTTAAATACCATTACAATTGTCAGTTTGTTATATTTAACCCAGAAACATGTAAGTGGCTCTGACTTACGTAAGTGGGTGGTAACTACTATTACTTACCCTGGGCCTATTTCCTAGGGCTTGAGCGGTTGAAATGTCTCTTTAGTTAATATCTTTAGTCCATCGCACAGGATGCGGCGGTAAGAGATGTTATGTTAATCTTTGTTTATTATTAATCAATATTTTTCTAATCCACATGCGTTAATGGCGGAGCCAGATATTATAAACAAATAAACGTCAAACTTTAAATAGTTACATTAATCTGGTTTTGTTGATGATTTATGAACACGAGTACCTACCTAATGATTATTTAAATTACCGTTGCCCGTGGTTTCATTCGGTTGGCAACAAGACGTTAAAACGCAACTATCTATTTAGTATAATTAGCCTACTTTACTTTGAGGTTAGGTCCAATTAATGTTTCTTTGTAATCTGTCCAGGGTTCATAATAAATATTTTAATTATAATTACTTGTTTTAGGGGGTGTACTAGATATCCAGTTACACGATAATCTACATCTTCGGAACACAAACACACACCCTTAATTTTGTGGTTAATTTTGTAAAACAAAATATTAAAAAAAAATTGAACCAGCAATAACATGGAGACTGCCGAAACGTCACTGGGTAAGTCACGAGTCCACTTTCTTCTTACGTGTGACAGGAATTATAAACAAACAAAAAGATCACTTGATCCTATGAAATACAAATTACCTTCAAGCATCAAAGTTTGTGGCCAAAAAAGGTCAAGCGCTACATAAATAAAGCAGGCAATGTATCATTACATCCCTACGCCATAAAATGTGCTGTTGTTGAACTATTTTGAATTTTACTAAAGGTATCATTTCCGGCCTTGCCAACACGGGGCAGAAGACCAGCTCAGGACAAATTCAGTCAGTTGTTTGTCAGCATTAGGTAGGTTACGCTGCACCAATTATTGTTTACGATGTGCCCTCTTTAGATTAGGTTATAGGTTTGCCGGTCATGTTTCCATATAACACACACATACATCGAGACAGGGGTTGAGAAGGAGTCTCTCACCCCCTGTCTCTATGTATGTGTATGGATGTATGTGTGTGTGTGTGTTTGTGTGTGTGTGTGTATGTGTGTGTGCGTATCTTTCTGTAGTATAAGCTGTAATCTATGAGTTGATCAACTAATGACAGGATCTGAAATTTCATACTTATAGGTTTTTTATCGCCTCTGTGGTCTAGCGGTTCAGTTGTTGGACTCGACTGCATGAGGTCCCGGGTTCGAATCCCGGGTCGGGCAACAAAAAGAAAATTGGGTTTTTCCAATTTTCTAATAAAAAAAAATGTTGCTCGGGATAGGATATGTGCCCGGTTGGCGATAGGCTTGCCACCTATCACATTGTGGGACTTAGTGTCTTCGGCTAGTCGTGGGTGCCCTGGTTGTGCCTCTGCCTACCTCTTCGGGGATATGGGCGTGAAGATACTTTTCATAGGTTTTTAAAAAAAAAATCACAAAACGATATAAAACGTTAAAGTATTAGAACTCGTAAATTAACAAGTGTTTGGAAATGTTTTTTTAAATTCACCGACGCCGTCCACTAAACTATTCCATAGTAAAATGTTACCACAATATTTACACAATAACTTTCAATGTGCTGGGATCTTACTGAATATATAACTACTATTTCAATAGCATTCGCAGACCGGCTGTCTGCCGGTCAGCAGCTCCAGATCTTGCTACAACAGAAACAAAACAAAACACTTCGTTGCTGTTTTTTCTAATATTGTAGAGGACCCTACTGCAGTTGTCAGAGGCCGGCGAGAATCACCTACCTCAAGTAAACCGAGTTTTCGTTTGTTTTCTTAAAAATCAAACTCATTTTCTAACCTCATAAAGATACTGTCGTGAGGGAATATTTTGGCATGTCAGCATTATACCAGATACGTTAATACGATAATAGCGAGCGTCGTGATGGTATCCCCTAAATTGACATGAGGTGTGCTATAATGATCAGGTATTACTGACCATACTACACTGCGATTTACCATGTGACTATGTGACTATGTGAGTGGTGAATGACTTGCACGTATTTCAGGGTTGGAACTTCTGAAATCCATAGACAAGGTGACAGTGCGAGAGAGAGCTGAATCGTACACGAACTATAAGTACGTGTTGTTGTCTCCCGACGGGTCCGTCATAATGTACGCGAAGGAGGACTCCGGGATCGTGAACCGGGTGCTGGTGGGCAAGAGTCGAGCTTTCGAGATAGACGTGTTTGATACACAGAACAAGGAGGTAAGTACCATTTTTGTTTAGAAGAAGTAAAATTTTCTGATGCAATTAAACGTGAAAGCTCGCGGTTTTTACAACTTCACCGAGGTTTCTGGACCGAGCAGAGTGCTCAGCCCGAGACATCATTATTTAGATGGGTTAGACTGTTCCCTACGAGCAACGTTAGCAACAAGAGCTACTTCCGGGAAAACGGGACTTGGTGTTGCGTTCTAGGGTTGCGGCTAAATGCTTGGTGTTTGGCGTCGGGCGGAATACAAAGTTTTTCGTCGCCGAGACCGTAGCCGACGGTGTAGTTTGGTTCTTCGTGTAGGTACTTGACGAATATAGCCGATGTGCATAATTTAAATAGTACTACTTTATATATATATATATATACTTTTGCAACTCTCGACAAACCTTCGAGGAGAATTTACAATTTCTAGTTTAATAAAACTCACGACAATATTATTGTTAATTTACTTATTTTTATTTACATATACATATTATTGCTCAATTACGTATAATCAATACAATTTTATGTAGTAAATAAATTCGGAAATTAAAAAACATGAATAAAAAAGGTCTGTGTGCTATTCACACACGATAGAAGTGAAACTTCAGTAAATCGACAAAAGAATGAGATGAATATATATTTGTGTCTCTTACCTGTCGGTTTTCCGTTGCACCCGTTTTGAAATCACAACGATTTTAAAGATGTTTCACTTCAAAAAAAAATTTATATAATAAGTAAAATAAAAAAATGTAAATTGCGACCTTCTTTCAAAATGTTATCAAGATTCCCGGACACGGCACGGTGTTCGGTCGCCTGTTGGTTAGAACCTAATAATTGCTGGGAGTATTATATAATACCTAATAACACGCCACGGTGTTAAACTGAAACAGGAAAAACAACCGGGTCAAGGTTAAGTTAATTGGCTTTCTCATTTTGGGAAGACGAAAGTGGATTTTCAAACATAAGGGATGAATCTTGCCAGCTGCCAACCTTTTACAGTCTAATCCTACTAATATTATAAATGAGAAAGTTTGTATGTTTGATACAAAAACTGCTAAATTTACCTACAGGAAATTTGACACACACTTAGAGGTAACTTGGATTAACCCATTAGATAGTTTTTATCCCGAAAAAATGTTCCTGTTTCCATCTATCACATGGGCAACAGCTAGTCTTTATATAATTTATGATCTTTTTGGTTATCTTTTATCTTGTTTAATTGTCTCGTCTTTTCCTTTCTCATATTTTAGTACCATGTTAATATCACATGTCTATGTAAGTCATATTTACGAAATAAACATACACACACACACACACACAAATTTCCCTATCTCAGGGTTGATATTCAAGGACATAACTCTTGATGTGTTTGATATTTTCAAATTCTGACTCGCAGGGTAGGTTGAGAAAAGAAACTAATTTTGATATCTGCTACTATCGCCTCATTGGTCGAGTGGCTAGCGAACACGCCTAACTATACTGATTAACCGCGAGTATCGGGTTTGATTCCCGACGCGGCAGACATTTGTGTGATGAATATTTAGATGTCTGCATTTCCGGGTCTGGGTGTTTATTAAATTTATTCTGGTATCTATTTAGGTATTTCTATGTATTAGTTTCGTTGACTGACACCCATAACACAAGCACATAATTTGCTTACTTTGGGGTTAGATTCGATTGGTGTAACTTGTCCAGAGATATTTATTTATTTATCTATTTATATTATCTTCTACCATCTATCAATGTATTCGTGTATATATAGTATTTGTGTAAAATCTACCTGGATACCAATCTACCACCGTCTATGAATGTATTATCTATTTGGATATCTTCTACCGTCTATCTATATTACTAATTTTGATATCTGCTACCATGTTTCCAAATATTATCTACTTGGATGTCTACCACTGTCTATCTATATATTATCTACTTGGATATCTACGCATAACTCCCCATCAGTAAATACTCGTAAGTCTGCGTTCTGTACTGTAAAACAATGAAGGAACCTTATGCTTCATAAAAGGCATAGGCTTCTTTCGGTCATGTTACTTCTACTCTAAAGCGTAAAGTGTCTGGCACGGGTTTGTTGGATACCTGCACCTCGGGACACGACCATAATATCTTGCAGGTAATAAAACTCCGACGGCCGTACACAGTGGGTCCCGACAAGATGGACGTGTCAGTGTGCGGAGAAGCCACGGCCGTGGTGCGGAAGGAGGTCACTTTCTTCAAACCTGTGCTTGCCATCAATGACGCAGCCGATCGGCCACTAATGCGGGTCAAAGGGCCCGTCTCCATATCCGCCGAGTGTGACTTTGAGGTTTGTATTTTTTTATGATTTCGTAGACTTTCCTACTGCTTACTGTTTAATAGATTTAGCATTACGGCCTATCTCTGTAAAATGTAAATGCCGGCTATTTTGAACCTCGCGTCATGCAGTTCAAATTGATACTAAAATGTAACCTGCAGCAAGTACATACACACACAACATCCGAATTCTTTTTATCTCCTAACTAACCCTGAACTAATTATTGTAGTAACGTTTCTTGGGTCCCGCATATTTATTTAATAACTTTTAGCCCACTAGTACTAAAGTTGGTTTTAGTTCAGTCATTAGTGATTCCAGATTTGGATTGTGCCTATGTGTGCTCCTCTAATCCAAGCCAGGTTCTTCTTAACAAATTGGATAGCTTCTTGGGAATTGCATTAGATTCATTTTTCGTCTGCTTGTAATAATTTCACCCACTTTAAATGGAATCTTAAGTGGCTTTCTATCACTCACCGTCTACAATTAAGGATGTTATGAATGTTTTTTTACAGTACTGTACAATTCCCTGCTTTCCACACATCTTGACACCATGGTTGAGTGGAGGAGCACAGCACATAAGTGTGACTTACGTTAAAGCAATGATCTCTCCCTGCCGCGGCCGATGCCTTTTTGCAGCACTGAATATTTTGCATTTTTTACACATTAAACTACTAGACTTTAGATTGCTCTACCTGACGATAGAACGAAATTTCCTTGTCACATCCATTACTTGAACATCACTTCTGCCTAACACTTCTGCGACAAGTAACATTCAAGCCACAAACAACAGCTGTACAGTAATATAAGTTCATAAAAAAAGTTTAATACGCTCTGTCAATACATGGAATTTATTCCATAATGTTTAATGTTTATGTGCGTGTATCTCGTCCCCAAAAAGTAGCCATTCTTATTCATAGGCAAATGCATACGTTTTTTAAATAGAATTATCCACTAAATTAATTTTTAAAATGTGTTAAATTGTAATTATACCATTGCTAAATATTTAGCAGATATGAGTACTTAGGAATTATTTCTACTCATATCTAGTAAGATTAGTTAGTTGGTATTAATTGATAATCTTTTATAAATATAATGTATATGTGATATTCTATTATTTTATAATTGTATTCATAATGTAAAATGAGAAAAAAGTCAAACCGACTGAACTTCTTTGCTGGATTTTTTTCAGTGTTTGGCTGCGTTCTGATCCGGTGGTAGTTTATAGAATTAGAATATAGTCCTTTTTATGGTTTGGTAAAATAAACGATTTCTTTCTTTTAAGATACACTTATGGCGTCTATAGGCTACATTAACGCTTTACCTTCATTAAAATTACTTTTGAAGTTCGATTCATGCAATATTGGAACTTGGAATTGAGTATGTCATTTTAGGTACTCTCGAACACAATACTGGCGAATTATTAACATTTAGTTATTTTTTTCGGATTCGTTAAATTTATTTGTAACTAAATGTTAAAAGCTGTATTCAAAAGTACCTAAAATGACATAATATATGATTTCAATTTCCAATTCGAATGATATCCAGATTCAGTAAACCCACAGAAGAGCCTTGTGCATGTTCGCTCACTTGTCACTTGAAAAATGTAAATTAAATACATAAACATATTATGTCACTTTCAATCTAACATCGTAGCCTTCGGGAAATGGTAACTTATGTTTGCGAATATTTGCTGCAGTTATATTCCTGCAACAAGAAACGTGTCGGCATCATAAGTAAGAAGTGGAGCGGTGGAGCGAGTGGCCAGCGGGATAACTTCATCATCAGGTTTCCGCTGGAGCTGGACGTTCGTCACAAAGCAGCCATTATAGGCACCTGTTTTCTCATTGTACGTACCAAAATAATATTTCTATTATGAATGTGAAAATGTATTTGTTTGTTTGTCCAGGACTAACCTTGTCCTGATTAACTGCAACAGTCAGTCGTCAAAAGCAAATATTTATTATCAGACATTGCTAATACAAAATTAAATCACAATTTTAGTAACATTCTAAGATGTATGAATAAAATTTACACAATTAATTGGAATCAGTATGGAATCGATAAATATGCGCTGAAAAAAATGTAAATTTAGAAAAAAAATTCGTAATTTAACTTAAGCTGGTCAGAGCGCGAGGCCGCAGAAGCGAGGATCCCGGCGACTAGGACCGGATAAATTGGAACCGCGGTCCCAGTCCCTAGATTTATTTAATTTTAATATTTTACTTCCAACGACTGGGACCATGCCGAAATTAACTAAAAAAATCTATTGTTCAAACCAAAACTAGTACAGTCAAGTAAAAAATGTTTACATAATATATTTTTTTAATTCAAACATATTAATTCTTTACATATTTTAACAAAAGCACTAATTGTTGACCGTTCTTGTTGCTAGTTATATATTAAACTAATAACACGGAACATGTTACTAATAGCACCATTTTTTTCAATCGTTTATTGCTTTCTCAAATATTTGGATGCCGGCAGGTTTTCGTTACGCCTTAGTATCCTATTAATATTATAAATGCGAAAGTTTGTAAGTATGGATGTATGGATGTTTGTTACTCTTTCACGCTCGAATGGCTGAACGGATTTGTCTGAAATTTGGAAGACAGATAGATTGTGACCTGGATTAACATATAGGCTATTTTTAATCCCGATCGCACACCGGGTTTCTGTGAAAACGCGGGCGAAGCCGCAGGTAGCAGCTAGTAGTACATATTGTACGAGTATCTTTTAAGAGTCCTTCCAGCAAATGGGCAGCGTTTGTTTTGGTTTGATTTACTTTCTAATGTGACTGTGTGTGTTTTAATTTGCTTATCATGAGGTTAGATCAATTGGTGTAGGGATGTGTTAAATATGACATTTATATATTACTAGCCGATCCGGCTTACTTTGTATCGCTTGATATTAACCGTTGCTAAAAGTTTGTATGGACAAAATTGAAATGTAGTTTTTCCCACTTTACCTGGAATTTTCCCGGTTTTTCTCTTTATATGATCCTTTTCCTGACAAACACCACTACAAAAAAAAGAATTAGCAGCATTGATCCATCCGGTCAAGCGGGATTGGATAAAAACTGAAATGTGGGAATTCGTTTTTCTTTTATGTGATTCACCATAACTGGTAAAAGTACCTCGACATATGGCATTTTCAAGAAATAACTGAACAAAATTATAGTCAGTAAACTTTGTACCTAATTTGTGATTCCTCCCTGACTAAGTAACTAGTTGTATACTAACTATAATCGATCATATCTGACCAAAGCTGAGATAAATTTTGATTTTTGACATTCGTTGACACCTTACGACACAAACTACGTTTGAACTGAAGAAGATGCCCTACAATTTTCACAGCTGAGCTTTTTTTTAACCTATTTCAACGATGAAGCTTTGAAGTCCAGTGCCATCACGTCGGTACCCGTTTGGTTGTCTGGCTGTTTGAGAGTTAATAAAGCAGTACGTAGGTGTTTTTTTATCTATGTATTAATACGCGATGCCAAAATTTTTGGACCCCAATTTACGAAAATTTCGCGGACGCAGGAGCATAAAATTTGGGACATTTATAGTTTACGTGAAGAAAAATGCTAATATTTTTCAATGATAATGCTTATAAAGTACATTAAATTAATAAATTAAACATTACCCACACTACCATGCATTTGACTAACACAAACAAACATATTGATGATAACGATAAAAGCTCACAGATGGCGCACTAAAAAGTTTGAAAACAAAGTAGTGGGTCTTGAGAAATGAAGATCGTTCTTATCAACAAGATGTTAAAATTTGTTATGGTCGAATTTCGACCAATGGGCGACTCCTGGGTAAGGTAAATTCTGCGTAAGTGTTTAGAACAACATATACGTTTTCTCAAGTACTTCCAGCATCTGCATGTAGAGTATGGAGTTGATAAAATGACTTAATCCAAATTTAAAATGTGCAGTCAATATCAGAACGTTTTCACTTATTAAAATATATTTTTTCATCTGTTCACTTCCAAACGCTAAACTCTTCGCTCTACGCATCACCAACACTTTTTATCGCATATTGTGCCTTCATTATTATTCTCTTTAAAGAGAACCTTTACTCTACCAGCTCTATATAACAGCTTATGTCCTCTTTGTATAAAACCAATATAAAAAGTTATCAGAACTGAAGACATTGAAGGTCTTTATCCATTTTGATAGTTCAAAAACTATAAAATAAATTTTAGTGACATATAAATAATCATTGTTAATAAATGTCATTTTTTACTAAAAATTACAACCATATTTTCCATGTTTGTTTTAGTAATTACACAGGATATTTTTGTGGTATTAGAAAACTTCATCCAGGATAGTAAGCATTTTTGTTGTAAGCAGCATCATATGTGGAAAGACATCACTATTTTCTCGTTTCGATAGTAAATATGGCAGTATTTGTCTTACACGAAGAATAGGTATTTTAATCAAGAAACTGAACTTATAATTGATTCTCACTTCACATTGTACTTCACAACAAACATTCAGCTCAAAAACCCATTATTCTTATTTATGATTAAGCATAGTGTCTTATAATCGTCTAACATTACACTATCTATTGTTCAATGCAAAACTTGACCATCCTTAATTGGTAAGTTTCTAGATAATGGTTGGTCGAGCGAGACATCAATAGAGGCGAAATTTCTTTGTTTAATAAAAATAATTATCAAAGGCTTAATCTTAATCATATTAATTATAATGCTTAAATAAATATTTTTATTCAAAAGTTTCTTCTATCATTACTATTTAAAGCATTTTTCGTTTGAGTGTACTGCGTTGACTTGGACAATATATTATTTTGTTAAATTATGCGTGGTCCCAGTCGAAGGAACAAAAATAATAAAATTCTGTCAAACCCTCGATTGGGGCCGGGTTAATTGGAGCCGCAGTCAAAGAGTGCTAGATAAAAGATTGACAAATCAGATAATATACGAAGCGATTGCGGATGGATGTAAGTTCGCGGGAAGACCTAGGCTGTCATTTTACGACTAAATCGCTCGCGTAACTACAAGAAACTAGTTAGCTAGAAGTAGATACAGTTTGTTTCTTTTCCTTTTATCTATTTCTTCCACAATCTATCCACAGTATGTGGATGTACACCTATACATTCTACCAAGTAATCTAGAATAAAGATAATATCCATATATTATATATTTATATAATAACCCACGAGTTACTTTTACCTTTAGATATAACTAGCTTAGATTTATATATATTAAGATTTATACCCCCAGTTGAAACTAAACGCCATAAAACAAATTTAAGTTTAAATGTAGTTTCAATGGGGTAAGCTACTGTGTAATTACAGACAATCCAATAAATTTAAAATCAAATCATACATTTTTTTTTGTATTAATTAGTTGTCTACCTACTTATAAGTAGATGATTTTAGAGCGTATTTTTTACACTGTCTATGAAATTTGTTAACCTGCAACGTGTACAAAAATGTCTTGACCTTTTTTTTGATTTTAGGATTTTTTGTATTACGAGTTATGAAGAATTACGAAAGAGAAGGAGATAAGCCAAATCGGAGAGCGTGCCGTGTACAACATTTTTCGTAAATTGCATTATTTATTATAATTTTATATTAGGTATGTAAATGGTAAAAGATAATAAATTCTTGTTGTTGTTGTTGTTGTTGTTTTTATCATACGTTTATTTTCAAAAAAGAGGAAAATACATGGAAGTATAAAACTTTATCCTGTGACTCCTGTGTATGCTCTGCAGTACTTAAGTCAAAAATTAGCACTAAACTGGTGTCTTGTTGGAAAAAGAAGTCCGTGAAATTATTTTGACCTACTCCAAGAATTTTGAAATGTCCCATTTGCACCATCATACATACTATTTCTTCTAGAACTTACTAGTAAAGCACTAAAAATATAAAAGCTTAAAAACCTGGGAACTTCACGAAGCGCTGATTTTAATGCTGGCGATTGTTGTAAAAAACGAAAATAAAGGTTGATAAAATAGTTAAAAAATGTTTTTAAGGGTTTCATGATTAGCAATTGAGAGATCCTTGATTAAGTACAAGGTATAATTAGTAGTTTAAGTTTTAGCCCTGATGATGCTGTAGGTATAAGCGAAAACGCTAGGCTATTTACAAAACAATAAATTATAAGTGATACGTAAAATATTAAAAGTGTTTATTTGTTTTAAATATGAATATTTGGAAGGTATAAATTTAACGATGCTTCATCAGAGCGACGCTATGTAGCTACTACTGTAGTCTTTGACACTTTGATCTAACTACTTCATGGAGAGTCAAGTCACAGTGTACAAATACAATAATTACTACCATCTATGCAGTTTTTTCAAGAAACTTACTTACGATTAAATCACGAACATATGACTAGGTAGTAGAGTTTTGCAGCGACCATGCCGCCATAACGTCGGTGCTTGCCGTTGACATGTTTTGTTTCGGAGGATAAGGTAGCCGGTAACTTACTTTTGGTCGAGGCTTAATATCTTGGCCTCAGGTTGGCAGCGTACCATTATTAACTTTGATGTCTCTACGCGGCGTGAATTTCTTACAATCAGGAAATCCGTCAGCTTGCTTGCTTTCCAATATCATAAAATACAATAAAAAAAAACAAAAAAAAAAAATACATTGAGAAACATTGAATTGAGAACCTACTCCCATTTCCCCTCCCAGACGACGACGTGGTAGGTACCTACATAGTCAATGAAATAGTTGGAGTCGGTTTTTATAATTTTACTGTGCTTAGCAAAAGCAAAATTATAATGTGTAATTACCAAAAAGAAAGTAGGTAGGATACGTTATAATAAAGTATGGTTGGAACCTAGCTTGCTAATTTGACAATACACTGTTTTGACAAAGTAGATCCATAGTTTGTAACAACATACAGTGTATAAAGTTAGTGTTTCTGAGTAGTGAGTGTTATAATGAATTAAAAAAATATCTTTTTTAACGCGAAGGATCTCGTGGTTTTAGTGTGACGGTAAAACACTATTGTATAGATACAGCTGTGTAATACAGTGTAATGTAATGTTACAGCGGCTAGACAATAAATTGTAAGGATAAGTCCTTGTAATGAAAATATAAGAAGAAAGTTACTTGTAATGCCATCTCTGGTCGAGTAGTCATAGCATGATAAATTCAACTACAAAGTTATTTCTTAATATCTTTACTAGATGTCGCTTAAAGTAATATTACTAAACCGTACGGTCAGCGAAGCACCTGTTACGTAATAATAATATGTAGGCCATGTTATCTCTTACCATAAAATGTCCCGCGTGTTTAAAATGTAAATTAGGTACCTGATACCTACTTGAAATATAACGACATTGGTTCACTCAAAAAAGTTCAAGCATTTAGAGATTTCGGTCCTAACGTTACACAATTTAAATAACACAATTTAGGTATGTGGGATTGTTCTTTTGTTGAGTTCTTTTATTTTATTACAAAAAAAAATCCACGATACCTACTATATATTATCTACATTTTAAAAATAATTTACTAAACCTTCAGTGATTTTAAAAACTGTCACTTATAATTTGGTAAGTGTAAAGTTATTCGATACTTAGGTACTTAATACGACTTTGATTAATTACAATGTGATTTTTCGAAAATGTGCGGGTACTAGACAAATAACTATCGATAAAAAAAGAAACATTTTTCGGCACACATTCCCAAAAATACAGGCATTTTAATGTATTTTACTAAAAATAATTTTATTTTGTTTTTTATTGTTTCTTTGTCTTAAATGTTGATTTTTTTAAAATTAAGCTATTGGGTAGTAAGCTTGAAAGTACACCTACCTGTTTGGTTAAAATAAAACAACAATTTGACACTGGAAAACCTAACAAAAAGTTTCAAAATTAGAAATTTGCGATGTTTTTTAAAGCTTTTTAATTGATTGCCCTGCAATTTTAAAACTAGGTGTTGGATTAGGACTAGAATTTTATGTTTATTTGCAAGTTTTAATTAAGTTCAATATTTTTTTTGACTTACTTGTTTTTTTTTATCGGTAATTATTTATCTAGTATCCGCACATTTCGGTTGACCAAGTTTCAAAAATAGTTATTTCTGGATTGATTAGATTGTCAATATCTCAATATATCCTGGCACCACTTAAGAGGCTACCACAGGTTAAATGGCTCGTAACCAACTAGGCCTGGTTGTACAGTCCAGTGCTGTAACTTGGTCGGGTAAAGGACCTATTCTTGTCCCTATAATTAGTATTTGACAATGTTATTATCCAGTCCGGAGGGAATTTAAATGTTAGGCTTTAATGGTCATGTCTATCAGGCGCCTAATGTGTTACTGGGCCACGGCCACAATTAGACTCTCTCTCTCTCTCACCATTATCAGAGCCTTGTGCTGCGCTTAAATTATTATTTTATAGTTCGCTTTAATGTAACATATTTTAAGCGCAGTAGAATTGCAAAAAGTCGATTCTATAAAAAAGTCGATTTTAGATACAACTTCGCGACTTGATAATTGTCTTTTTGAAAGGACGGTAGGTCATGACTCCGAGGTGGTTCCTTATAAGTTTTATCGGGGTCTCTTATCTTGTGATTCAAGAGTTATCCTTATCCCAGCCTTGTAGGTACGTAGGGGCAAAATTGCAACCAAATTGCATCATTTTGCCAAGCAGCACGGATTTTCTTTGGAAATTAGAATTAAACCTCTGCAGAGTCTATTACAAAGTTGACCCTATTCTGTTGGTTGCTTTTACTGAAGGGGTTGACGTGATCTCGTTTTAAGGGTGGAAATTCATTAATTGAGGTAAACCACTTCCAGAAATAGATTGACTAATTTGGAGAAACTTTTGATAATTATAAAGTAATTTCGGAAAGTCAATACCTATCGACTTAAATCGTATAATCGTATCGTAGTAAAAGTTTTAAGTTTTGGAACAATTAAACGAGGTTTTAAGATGGTTTTTCACAGCAAAATTATTTTATCAAGAAAATCATTGAAAGTCGAAATACAACTTAATATGGCTACGAAACCAATACAAAGTTATAGTTTAATAAAGGTTGATTCTTAATTGTCGAAAGTAAAAATAGGTTTCAAAATGAAATAGCCAAAAAACTTGTTATTTTTGGGAAAATAATGCATACCTAATTTTTTTAAAGTACTTGATTAAAACTTCACTTTTGTCTTGAAAAAAATTGTAGTTATGACGGAAATAGTGTAGTCAATGTTGTTTTCGTTGACAGAAAATATTAAATTGTCCATTAACTGCCCCTAACCCCTATTAAAAACAATCAATTAAATATTAACTTCTTACATTATGTACTTGCATTTTAATTTTAGTATAGGTACGAAATATCTAAAATTATTTGTAATTTGTAATTCTTTAAATTTTTTTTTATAAACCAGGTATGGTTTTTGAGTTATTCTTACTAACTGTCTTAAAACGTAGTAAAGAACCTAACAAAACAGGAGCTAAATCCATTTTTTTATGAAAATATAATTTTCTTATGTATTACCTTAACAACTTCATTTGACGATAAAATCATCGAGGTAAATACAAATGAATGCATTATTCAGTATGAGTCAAAAACCACTTGTTGGATCTACATAAAATACCAGACCAACTCGGAATCATAAGCTAGCTGTTAAAAAACAGTCAAACCTTTTTATAATTAGCCTAGTAGGTATTAGCCGATAGCGTAACAAACATACACATAAAGTAAGAACCTCCTCTTATAGGATATGTTCGCCTGTTCGCGTCCACCCTCCAATTCGCATCCATTTCGCGGACACCGTTTAAAAACCCTTAAAAATAAGTGTATTAACAAACTAGGGGTATCAAAAGTCATTTCTGTCTATAATACAATATATTAGAAACACACATACACAGACAAAAAAACTGTTCGCATTATTTTTCCTGTTTAAAAAAAAATAATGAATCTTAGCTATACAAAAAAGTTGTGTAAATAGCTACAATTTTAGTAAAAATATAGTGAACCGGCGCGTGTTTACGTAATTTTACAATGTTTTAAGTTTATTTAAAGATTGTATTACTTCAGAGATCTTGAAAATGAATAAAAGAATAAAATTATGACGATTTTGATTGATTATTGTATTTTTTAAAGTTAAAATGAAGTGGACGGATTAGCTAGTTTACGTCCAGGGTGGACGCGAACTCATCTTACTTTTTCTAATTTGATCCTTTATTTTAATTTAAAGAAATATGTTATAAGGATGGGGGTTTATTTTGTTTTTCCCATTATTATTATGCTTATTAAAATAGCCATTTTGCGTCCAGATAATTATGTAGAAAAAGATATAGATGTCGAAATTTACCTGGATGCAAACTGGATGGGCGGATTATACTATATACCAGTTTGCGTCCACTTGTTTATTTAAATACTAAGTCTTAAGTAACTGTTTCATAAAATTAAATCAGACAGTTACAGATATGTGGTAGCTGGTAGAGTACATTGTATAATCCCATCGGGACTAGTACCCATCACCGCTTCGGAAGGGAACAAGCGCATTAAACTGTTTCCGCCTTCTTCTACTTTCACACAAACAGCTGTACGATAAATTTTAACTACATAAAGACAATAAACTTGACAAAGGTGCAACTAGGGCACGCACGATTAGCTTAAGATACTTAGTTCCACAATGCGATAGATGGCAAATCTATTGCCAACCGGGCACATGTTCTATCCCTGATGACGATGTTTTCATAAGAAAATAATAAAGATAAAGAGCATATCATGAATGAAAGAGGGAAAACGATACTTAAAAATAGTTAGGAAAAAAATTGAAGGAAACTAAAAATTTTTGTACAATGGACGTTCTCGATGTGAAATCTCTAAGAGAAAATTGACACCTGCAGATCTAACAAAATCTTTTAAAGATTTAAAATGTCTGTATTCTAAAATTAAGATATTGTGGAAGCAAAAACAAGAAAAATTATATGACCCAGTGGTTACCTGCCTGCTATAAACAATCGATGATGTAATTTTGGTCTCCAAATCATCTAAGCTGCAAATAGTAATGAACTAATGAATGTCGATTGGAAAGAAAAAGGCGTATCTACATTTGAAAGCAAATGAAACCAAAACAGCACATGAAAAAGATGTAGTCCGAACGTATCCAAAAGTTTTGGTGGACGTAGTACCGCTGGAACAAATAAATTAATTTGTTTATACCGGTAGCGCTTTTTGCAGGGATAGTTTGATTGACAGCGATCGTAACAATAAGATCAGAGAAAGAGTGAGATTAAAAATAAGTACTTTGTTACAATAATGAATAAGGGCATGTTCCGTTGTTTCGTTCATGTTGTAAGAATGGCAGATGAAAGATTGCCAGTACAGACATACGTTGCGAAATTGGATGGAAGTACTTAGTTACCCGGGGAGACCTAAGTTGACATTCCATAGGCAATTTAACCCAGGGCCAACTCTTGCCATTACAGTCTCCACAACCAGCTTCTTTGTAGGAAAAAAGTAATTAATGTGAAAGCTAGTGACACTTGATACTCGATATTCTCTGCCAACCCAGTAAGGGATTAGGCGTGTACATATGTATTTTATAAAGAAAGATTTAAAACCCAACATTTCTATATTTTTTTAAAATAAAATCTCCCCTGAACCCCTTTATAAGTTGGTGGACACAAACTGATCCATGGGTGGAAGGGATCTGGATTTTATGGACGCGAACTGGCGAAATCGCCTTATTTCGATTATTTTAATTATTAAAAAATAATCACTAGACATTTTGGCTAAAACTTAGCTTTATCCTAAAAAAGACTATACAAGGCTATACTATGTTGTAACCCATTACAACATTCGTTAATTCAAAACTAGATCTAGAACATTTTTGTATTTTACCTCAAACCTGCAAACTCCACGGTCAACAGCAATCTCGATCAGCTGTATTAATTTTATTAAAATAAATTAAAAAATATTATATTTCTGCAATAAAATCGTGAAAAATCAAACCGTAATCATCCATAGTTAAAGTAATAAATACAAAACTTGTTGTGAAGTGCTTAAAAACTAAAAATTTAAAAGTCTGACATTGTCCAACCGACCGTTACTTGTACCTTTGTAAGGTTTAAATTTTTATTTCAAAGTTTGGAGCTATAGTTGAGTACAAATAATAATCAAAATGAATTCAACCTTTGCAAATGTTGATTTCGAAAACGTGGACTTCAGCACCATCACCATAAGAAAAAAGAACCGGGCAATGTCTACCGAGTCGGTAATGTCTTTTGAATCATCCACCTCGAATTATCTAGTTAGAAGCTTACCGGACCTGTCTACTCTAAGCGACAACCAAATGAAAGATCTACATGAAGAAATCAACTTGTTAAAATGCCAATTAGAAAGTGCTCACCGGGAAATAGAAAACCTGATCCTAGAAAATAACTCCTTAAGAAAAGTCAATGAAGAGCAGAGTAAGAATATCTCGGTATTAAAACAACTAGCTTCGCATAAACCGTCAAATAAAACAACACCGCGAAAGAGTATTAAAGGTTCTACCCCTAAGAATAAAGTGATTGGATCATTTAAAAGGCAAAATAGTGATAATAGAAATATGTGTGATAGCCTTTTTTCTCAAGTTAGTCAGCTCCAAGACACACAAATCTCATCGCAAAAGGTAGCTGGCTCTCAATCTGGTAAATGTGTACCCATAAAAACAAGTTCAATAAGTGTATCTCCCAAACATCACAGAAAATCAATTAAAGAAAGGATTGTAATTTTGGGTGACCAAAGAGTACCTGGTTTGTCCACCAAACTCTTAGGATACAATAAGTACTCTGTCCAATCAACAGTAAAACCCAATGCTAATTCATCGGAATTAATTTACACGTTTAAAGATTTTTCAGGTTTAAGCAGCAAAGATTATGCTATTATAGCAGTTGGCTCCAACGACTGGGATCCTTACTCGGTGTTCACAAATGTTAGTAACATATTAGATAAATTAAGTAAGTGTAAACAAGTGTTTTTACTTATAATTATGCATAATCAGTACTTAAATGTAGCACTTCTAAATCATAAATTGAAGTTAATTGCTAATCAATATAATAATTGTACCTTTTTAGACATAGATAATTGTAT
>NJDC01004568.1:3601-24045 GCA_002245475.1 Calephelis virginiensis
TAAATGAATTCACTAACACGATTCAGGGTCAGATATTACGATTTTGTAACTAGTAGCAATAATCTGAATGCTCTCGGACATATTTTATCAGTCACCGTAGATATTTTATCGTTGACGTCATCGTATGACGTGTTGTAGAGCGGTCGTGAAATGTAATCTTAAATTTAGCCGTTCACGACACAATCCTCGGTAGTATAGTGGTAAGTATCCCCGCCTGTCACGCGGGAGACCGGGGTTCGATTCCCCGCCGGGGAGGCTCTTTTGTTTTTAATTTTTTATATACATTTTTTGTTTTTATGTATTTTTTTTTCAATATTTAAAAGAAATACTCGTTTACGAAAAATATATTGATGATTTTCCTAATATTATCGCACTGCATTATTACTTCCTCTATTGCATCTGTACATAATCCGCCTTATTCCAAAAAAACACTCTAGTACCAGGTTTAAACCAAGACCAAAAAGTCTAGGATTGTTACGGTATCAAAGTTTGTTACCGTACTAAATGTCATTCTTATTACAAAACGAAGACCAACCGAGGACTCTCTAGTACCAGAGTTAGTACCACTCTCAGTACCGTGTCAAGCAAAACCATTCATTCACTCTTTCCGCATTTGATTAGTTTGATGCCCCGTTCCTTATAACACAAACTTAGATGACGAGCAATGTAAAAATGTTTATTTAAAATTAGATTCTTAGCAATAAAAGTGATAATGAAATTGATATGCCATTTTGCTACGAAACATATAGGTATTAAATCTGAACATTTTGTTAAAATATGAATTTCGTTTTTATGGTCAAGTTCTAGTAGTAATTAATTTAGCTAGCGTACAACGAAAAGAAGTGCTCGACGCGCATAATTCAATGGGTGTGTATAAATATTTTCGAAATGTAAACATTCTATTTTATTGAATAGGCCCTCTAGTTACATAAAGAAACTTTGTTGTTATTGTTAAGCACAACGAGTCACAAATCACTTGCGTTTCATCGTTTCTTTAAATAACTCTGAAAAATGAAAAATGAACTTTTAAAAAAGTTAACCCAATCCTACATCTTACTAAAATAAGTGGTTTATGAAAATAAACCTTAGTGTTTTCTGCTAGTTGTGGGTGTCCTGATTGTACCTCTGTCTACCTCTTCGATGGTACAGGCGTAAAAATATTTCACAAATATAAAAAGGAACAAATTGTTTGCAATATTTAACTTCAATTCTCAAACCAATAAAAAGTATTTTGTTGGTCTGAGCTTTAATTATATTTTTATTTATTAACCGACTCTTAAGAAGTAAAAGAAGTTACCTCATAGTTACCTATACGTTTCACGTTTATTATTGTATTAGTTATGATCAGGAGGAGATTCAAATGAAAAAAAAAATCAATGTTCACACTTAGTACAGTAGTCTGTCGGCTCAGCTAGTTTTCAATAAATAGTGTTACAATTTAGATTAATGTAATGTTACGAGATAAAATTTTAGACTAAACGAAATCTCGGAAAAAATCGAAGTGATAAGTGATGCGGATGAAGTTGCCAAAGCTAACTTCTCTCCACAGGAGAACAGTCTCAGGCTAGGCTTACGGATGCTGGAAAATTCTAATTTAGCTAACTTGGTAGAGTTTTGCAATGAATTACCCACCGCCTTACCTATTCCTGCCGCGATAACTTTATGACGTGTTCCAGTTTGGAGGGTAAGGTAGCCGGTAAACTTACTTTTGCTCGATGTCTAACGTCCCGGCCTTAGGTTGGCAACGCACCATTACCACCTTTGGTGTCTAGGCGGCGTGAATTTCTCACCATCAGGAAATCCGTCTGGTTGTTTGCCTTTAAATATCATAAAAAAAACGCCTTACATATCTCTGCTGATATATAGCACCAGTACTCATCATTGTTGTGTTTCGGTTTAAAGGGTAGGTTACAATAATTAATCTCACCTTCAAGTTAGTCAGAAGACATATATTTCATAACATCAGTTAGGATACAGTGGTTTGCATGCTATCTCTCATAAATTATAGAAAATAAACAATCTGGTTTCACTTTAAATAATACGTTTGAGTATTTCAATACAATAATTTTAATATTTGAAATTGACAATCCTCTACATAAGTGAAAAGGGGTGTCAGGCGATTGTAAATAGTAACATGTTATTTAAAAAAGAAACTAGAAATATTGTTTACTTACAATAATTAAATGTTGTTTAGGCATAATCTACATATAATATTACTTAAAACAAAGAAGTTATAGTTGTTACACATTTTAATAATATCTTAGGTTATACAAACATGTTCAGGTTATTACTTATTACATAGGAATTATTACTTTCAGATTTTATAGTAGAGTTTTGGCGCCATCGAGAGAAAAGATGGTCGAAGTTTTTTCATAATTATTGAGTTTTGTGTTGATATTGAGTGAAATTAGTCAATTTTGGTGGCATTTTGTACAATTTTGTTCAGTGAAAGTGCACAAAAGAAATAATCATAAAGAAATTAGCGTATCGTGTATTTCCTCGTTGCCGCCAAATCTCATTACATGAGCTTGAGTAATCAGGCCACCGCTTTACCCAAGAGCCTGACATGACTTCCTGACGACTTAAGACTGATGACTTATTAAAATTAATTGAAATTGATATAAAATTTGATGCAAATTTCTACTTGACTATGGCTAAATACTAACGTGAAGGCCAAAACCTAAAGAAAGAAAGAAGATTTTATAGTAGTAGTAGTAGTTCATCCACCTTATTCTACAACTACACTTTAAATACATAAGGTTGATCTTGAACGGCTACGAACATGTTATGAAAAAAAAATGTGATGATTTTAAGAAAAATTATAACATTACATATGTGAAATTTATTTCTTTAAACTTTCTTCTTCTCATATTGCCCCTTACTATGTTTGCAACATAGGATTACACTAGTACTATACTGTGTTCTTTAAGATGTTCACTAAGTATTTATTCAGAAAATAGGTCTTCCCTCATTTATTGTGAGTACAGTGCATGTAACTATTGTTTTCTTCGCTGTCTCAATTTCTCGATACATTCTCCGTAGTAAGCAGCAAAATGGTTTGATCCATAGATCGAAGCATCTTTTAATACAAATTTGGGTCTGAATGTGGCTACTGTTGTACACTTTCTGATTATGTTTGGAGGTCAAAGATAGCCACTGTCACCTAACAGTAAGCAAAAAAAAATGCACGAAATTTAATCTCTGTTTTAATCAACTCTTCCAGAAGATTCTAGAATCACAAACACTACCACTACATTGTACACATGACATAGTTCAGCATCTTAAGGTCTGCATCACAAACTACCTGAAATATTAATAGTTATGTCTTAAATCATATTTTATCAACATAGTGTTATACATAACAAAACATAGAATTAACAAAGTGTATTTCAATAACAATTTGTTAAGTTTTTATTTTTTAGACTATCGAATAAGAGACAAGCAAAGGCTTTCTTGATGGCAAGAAATACATACAACCAATATACACTGAATTAGTTAATATTTTGTTGCCAGACTGAGGCTGATAGGATAAGTTCATTTAGTAACTGTACCAGCTGCACTGTAACTTACACTCTATACTGATCTATGCTAGAACTAATTGGCTACATAGATATTTAGCTGACTCTTGGAAATTCATAAAATCAATCGAGTTCATCCATTTCTAGCTATTGTGATCAAATTTAAAAAAAACATTTTGGAACAAATACGATGCCATGTTTGACGTTTTGAGGTTAGTACTGAAGTTAAACTAGGGGCTGTTTAGTCAATGGTTTAACTTTAGTATCATAGAAAGTCCAAGGACAAACGTCAAACCTTGTTTTAGTAGTTCATGGTTTAAACCTGGTACTATTTTTAGACCTCGTTTTGGAATAAGGCGGAATATGTTATATCACATTACTATATGTATAGTACATACTACATTATGTATAAAAGTAATATAATAATATATTGTGATATAGTACGTAGATGTTGTGTCAGTATTATATACATTGTATGTAGCAACAAATTACAAAAGCAAAATTGCAAAACAAATTTAGCAACTTTTCTTTTATGCTAGTAGCACCCGTGACCTTTTATGCGTAGAAGCTATTTTTCAGTTGAGCATCCGATTTTTCTCTGTAAGAAATCCGTAAGAAAAAATTATGCCTAAACGGTTATCTGTGCGTTGCCAACTTAAGACTGGACAGTTAATTATACCTCTTCCTTGACGCTATAATGGTTATAAGAAGTTTGCTCTCTGGTACTAATCCGATGACTCATTACGGTCAGTAGTAGTAGTATTCATGAATCTCGATTTGGATCGCAAATTGGAATCGGATTCGTATTATTTTGTACATCTTTTTTGGGGCTAAATCTGCTATTATTCAAGGACAATAGCAGATTTAGCCCCAAAAAAATTAACGAATCCAGCACTATAAATGATTGTATGTTAAAAATTCGCTAGTATTTTATTTAAGTTCAATTTCCAATTTACATGAAATGAACGGACAGTGTGGTATTGAAAGTGAGCGTTGATGTTAAAATGGCATGCTAAGTTGGTTGGGTCAAGTTGAAAGAATATCACGTGACGAAGCTAATGAACAATGCGAATGTGGATGGCTGTAGAAACCCGGGGCTTTAATAGTCCACAATCAAATCGCTCATTTTTTGTACAAGGGTGACACCGGAGCTGTGATCTCTGAAACCGGCGGGTTTATATAAAAAAGGGTAGTAAAAATTGCATAATTGCGATGGTTTTTAGCTACGTTACAGATATGTATTGTCAGAAGTTGTTGTAATCTTTAAATTTTATGATTATCTTGATATTGTTCAACTTTTATAATTACTCATTGCAATTACAAGTATATCGACTGTCTATTACGAGTACCTAACCAGCAAAAGTTCAAGCAATAATTTGCTACTACGCGATAGTTTTTGCTACAATCATTGAGTTAACTGACAGATAATTGTACGCTAATAAATGGGGCCATTTTGTTAAACATCATTCAACAGTAATTCAACGACTGGTCAATCTGACAGCAAAACCTATCGTGTAATGCCCTGTTAAGTGCGGTGACTGATGTTTGCGTGAAGCCGATGGGGTAGCATTTTCAAAAAAATCAAATCAAAAATCAAAAAATCTTTATTCAATTTTAACAATGCATTAACATTTTTAATAGAGGGTAGCGTTTCCTTTTAAATGCAACAAAGCGTTTGTGTTAGGAAGCGCTGCTCTGTCATAGCTCAATGTAGATATGTGTGTGTGTGTGTATTTGTGTCTGTGTGTGCCCGAGTATGGGTATCATTTTGTTAAACATCATTCAAACGCAATTCAGTGATTGTGTTAAAACTGGCAGCAAAACCTGCCATATGATGGATGTCCTACGGGGGTTCCTCTACAAATCTCTTCTAAAAGTTCTAATACTGACTCCCGTTGAGATCTATTGTGGGTAATAGAGACGTCTATTGAAATTTCCTCTTACCTAGCTTGAGGATTGTGTCTTTCGCGTAGCTTTGTTTTTATGAAACGAATATTTGAATTAAATTCCAATTTCGCTGAAAGATATAAGAAATAATAAAGCAAGAATTGATTTAACTTCAAAGTAAGCAAAATATTTGTGTTAATTAAGGCTATTAGTAAAGTGTGGAACCCCTTTTCGCTTAAAATGGTTTTTCAAGCAAGAGTTTTTATCTGGGTTTTGAAAAACCCCTTTATTCATACTAAGCCATTTAATTTAGTACCGCTTATTCGATTAATTTAATCAAAATCAAATTAATTTAAAAAAAAGTTTGTTTAAATTAATTTGATTCAACTAAAACATATATAGACGTTTTTAACTGACTCCTAAAATGCCCTCCCCCTTTTTGCTCAATTCGACCGAATGTTTTTTGTATGTTTGTTACGATTACTCGACCAGTAGCCAACTTTTTTTTATGATATTGGAAGGCAAACAAGCAAACGGATTTCCTGATCGTAGGAAATTCACGTCGCCTAGAGACACCAAAGGTGGTAATGGAGCTTTGCCAACCTGAGGCCAGGGTGTTAAGCCCCGAGGCAAATGTAAATTTTTCAGCTACCTTATCCTCCTAACCGAAACACGTCTACAGCAAGCGCTGACGTTATGGCTGCAGGAATAGGTAAGGGGGTGGTACCAATCCGGGTGAGTCGCTGTGAAACTACCACCTAGTCAGTTGTCACGGTGCTAGCGACTGTAAACCTATGCTCACCCTTTATGAGCTGCCTGGCAAGAAGGCAGATTTTGATGGTTCCTTTTTAGAAAGATAGGACATGATTCTGAGATGTTGCATAATAGTTTGATCAGACTATGATGATGAAATTTTTCCCTTATAAAGATAAGAAAAAGATTTATGCATTATTAAATTGAAATCAAAAACGACTAGTAGGATGTTGATAAAATTTATGTGGAACTATTTCGATACGATTTGCAATATTTTAAAAAAAAAATTAAATCGAGACGTTATACCTTATGAAATAGTTAGAGTCAGTTTTTTGCAGTTTTACTGTGCTTAATTATGCCAGAATTTTTCGAAAACATTAACATGAACTGAAAACATTATACGTTAGTTGATTCTCAGGGGATAGAATACTGTCAATTTTGGAAGAGAACTTCCAAGAACTTATGCACGGGATCACAACCGATAGTTAAACTCGTAAACACTAAATTTAGTTTTACTAAACTTAGATTTCAACATGATTGGTGAAATCAGTCCTAAGCTTAAACGAATACGTTTAAAACAATTGTTTACCCCAAATTAAGCAAACAAAAACCTCAACAAAACCTTTATGATAACTCCAAGGTCGCTAAGCCAAGGTGAACCCATTAGAAAGACTTATCCAATACTGCTTAAACCGATCGAAAAGTAACCCAAACGATTTTTCCAACAGTTTCGCCTTCAACACCTTTCGGCTTAATGCACTCAAAAAGCTTAATCAAATGAAGATGTTTCAAGGTACTTAACATCTCTACTCGACGAACTTTTGACATTTGTACGCTTGACATTTATATGGAAAGAAATCAAGTGTTGATTTTTTCCCCATTTTCCTTGCAATTTTCCCTCTTTTTTTATACAATAACCAATAACAAAAATAATAAGCAATATTGGTCTATCCGTTCAAGCGTGATGCGATGAACACACGAAACGGAAAATTATTTATATATATGTACAAATATTAATGAATCACTTTAATCTATATATATACGTTGGTCACACTATAAGTTTTGCGTAACTTAAAAAACAACACGTTATGACCAAAATATTATGTTTATCGCTTTTCAAAATAATCTCCTTTACATTTTAAATATTTTTTCGTGTGATCGAACATTTTTTTAAAACAGGAGGACCATAGATCTGAAGGCTTATTTTCTACGTGCTGCTTAAACGCTAACGCCTATCACTGCCTCTTCGGAGTTGGTAAAAGTAAAACCTCTCATCAAGTCTTTGATTTTGCGGGAAATAAAGGGTGCTAGGTCGAGGCTTTGCGCAGGATGTGACGAGATGTACTTTTTCGGATAGTAAAAATGACTTTGTTTTGTTGGCCGTATGTGAAGATTCGTTATCATGGTGTAGGAGAATGCCGCTGTTGGGTCTCTTTCGCGAACTTTTTCTAACACCCTGGATCAATAAATGGTGGAATACCACTCGGCATTCACACTCTTTTGATTTTCAAGTAGAATGGTACAGATGGGACCCGTAGCTGAAAAAAAACGCGATCAGTTTTTTACCAATGTTTCTCCCCTGTCTCACTTTTGTTGGCCTGTTCTCATTTTCAAACCACCCATTCACAAGATTGCTGTTTTTTTTCGGGTTCAAAACAATAAATCCACGCTTCTTCTCCTGTGACAATGTCATAAACAGCATCAGAATGTCCGTGGTCGTACTTCAGTAGCATCTGTGAGCACCATTCCTCGTCAGCCCGCTTCTGCTTCGCTGTCAATTCATGAGAGATCCAACAACGTTTCCGAACTTTCAATTCCTCGTGTAAAATTTTCTGAACTTGGCTCATACCAATCCCCAATAGTCCTCGAATTGTCTCATAGGTAATCCGGGTTTTTTTTTTTAATTTATTGCTTAATAGCAGCCACATTATTTTCGTTGACGGCAGTTGAACTTGAAGGCCGCCCTTTACGAAATTCGTAATGTAAAGAAACTCGACCTCTCTCAAATTCAGCAGACCATCGCCTCACGGTGCTCAAACAAGGTGCTTCATTTCCAAAAGCATTTAGAAGACGAGCGGCACAGTCTTGCGGAGACAGAGAACTTTTAAAATCATAAAAAATCATCGCTCTAAAATCTTTTCGTTGATTAACGAGAACTTTGATGTGTCATAAAAAAAACAATTGACAAATTATTTCCCGCCAATTTTTTTTTATTACTAAAAAAGTTGCAACGTTTTAAAAATGTAACATTCAAAATTCAAATAGTTCCGATTAGCTAGAAGTGCAAAACTTTTAGTGTGCCTCATGTATATACATTAAGGTGTGTTAACCGAATTCAAAACATACATGAAATTCTCATTTCGACTTTTTTTAATATTTTATGTAATTTGGACTTATCCAGAGTAGTTCATATCTATACTAATGTTATAAATGTGAAAACTTGTCTGTCTGTTGCTCTTTCACAGTAACACCACTGAACCGATTTCACTAAGTTTGATATCCAAATAGCAAAAGGTCCGACTTCAAACATAGGCTATTTTTTCAAAACCACCCTCCAAAGGACTGCAATGAAGAATGAAATATTGTATATAAGTCGTCTATGAATGTTCAACGCAGACGAAGTAGTGGGCAAATAGCTAGTTTACTATAAGAACTTAATTCTAATTTTATTCGAAAATTGACGAACTGAAATTTTATCACAATCTGTGGAATGGGTTATGAGGTTTTCTAATGATGTTCTTATTTATTGAAATAATTAACAATATAAAACATACCATAAAAATACATTGTGATGCAAAGTACGATTGCCGTTGAAGAGTTTCGGTTTAGAGGATAAGGTACTTTTGCTCGAGGGCTAAAATCCCGGCCTCAGGTTGGCAACGCAGCATTAATACCTATGGTGTCTCTAGGCGGCGTGAATTTCTTACCATCAGAAAATCTGTCTGCTTGTTTGCCTTCCCATATCATACAGATAATATTAAATAAATAAAATAATATTCTTTTTTTCCAGTGTATTTCTGTGATTATCATACTTATCTGTATTATGGGGTACTAGACGGCTGGATAACCTGGGATCATACCTTCCAAAAAAGCTGGCCTTGGAGAAAACTTTGTTTCTAAATCTACGGTCCAGACGGATGCAAACCAATGTTTATAACCAAACCAATTTGTAACCAAATACAACCGTCTGGAACGTCCTTTAGTCTAGTTGACAAGTTAGAAGTAGTGACTAATAGAGATAATAACGCTTTCGGTGGCGGCTCATTCGTTCCAGAATGATATCTGGAAATAGTAGAAACCTTTTTTAATACAAAACAAAACTTAATGAATGAATGAACTCGGCATTGTGCACAATCAAACTTGCAACTAAGTTCTATAATATACACAAAGTCTGGCTTATTTGTAAGTATTTATTTGGCTTAAGTCTTATATGTATCTTATATTATTTTATGATTGTATGTCTTATTATTAAGCGAAATTTATAAATAAATGAATATGTTTTTTTAGCAAAGATTTCACCGTTACAAATTACGAAATGTTACAAAAGTATTCTTGAAATGAGGGACCACCTCTGAATCATACCTTTAGAAAAAAAAACGACAAAATCCATTCTCTAGTGGAAGAGAAATCACTTAATATATAGAAAAACATGCAGAGAATTGATAACCTCTTTTTTTTGGAATCGGTTAGTATTCGTTAATCTATTCATTATTTGGTTTTAAGGAATAAGTCTTTAGCTAAGTGTCTATCTTGTTTCAGTCACTAAATTCCTTTTTGTGATGCAGGCTAATAAAAACAAATTTTATGATGTCATTAAGGGGTTAACAAACACCCCTAGCGGGCCCAATTTCCAAAAAAGCATATATTTTAATGATAGATGTTTTATTCATAATCTCGTATCGTACTCAGTCTGGGTGTTAGATCGATTTGTATAGTTTGTTCAAGGATCTGGGGGCACAGGAGTGGCTCCGCCAAGACACGCGAAGCGTGAGGTCACTAACTACGTTTTGAAGAAGCACTTCCTCGTTTTTCTCTCGTATCTTGGTTCAGTATTTGACCAAATAAAAAAATCAGGTTATGATAGTTTGTGGCAAATTATAAAAAAATAAAGGTTTTTATTATTTGCTTTTATACTTTAGAGTGATATCTAATCTTGATATCTAAAATCCCTGGATTTCGTCAGTGACTCACAGATTTTTTTAAATTCAAACAATATTTTATAAAGTCCTACAAAGCTGAAATTTGCTATGTAAGCTAATGATTGTACAAAAACAACAAAACATACCAAAGCTTGGAATGTTATAAACAACAAGCCATATATTTGGGAATGAGAATTTAAAATTCGTCGTTTTTTGAATTTCTCAAAACTTGGTTTTGGTTCATAAGAGACTAGCTGTTGCCTGCGTGGTCACTCAAAAACATTATTTCGGGACAAAAACTATCCTATGTGTTAATCCAAGTTAACCGCTATGTGTGTACTAAATTTCATGAAAATCGGTTCAGCAGTTTTTGCGTGAAGAAGTAACAAACAATCAGACAAACTTTCGCATTTGTAATATTAATAGTAAGGATAAACAAAATTCTTAGAATATAATGTATAAAGTAGATATTTCAACATTTAAAGTTTCAACTGTAATTCCTAAATGTTAGTGATATTTCAAAATTACCGATTTGACTTAATACAACACTAGCCTATTTATTGAAATTTATCAAAGTTCATAGGTATTTTCTAATGCTTAGAAAGCTGAATTTACGAAATTCAAGGGTAATTCCTGAAGTAATAAAATGCTGAAATTTTCCATCTAAACAAATGCAACTAAGTACGAAAACAACGAAAATGATCTAAATCTTGGAATTATTATCATCCCATATCACAAGATCTAGAAAATAGCACGTTGCTATCTATTGCCCAAATTTTAAGACAGATATACGAATCCTATAGTTACCCTTAAATTCAGTACGGAACGCGACAATGACGAGCATGGAAGGTAGGAAGGAATATGTAAAGCGATGGCACCATTTGTAGCTTGCCTCGACACATCTTTTTTATCGCCTATGAAATTAATATGTAGTAGTATTGTCCAAAAAACAAATGGATTCCCATCAGAAACATTTTCATATGAAATGTTGCTAAATCATTTGACTCGCTCTGTGAAAAAGTTATCAGATGTCATGTAGAGCCAAGCTCCTTACTCTAAACGCTCTAGTTTTTCAACCTTTAATTCCTCAACTTTACACTTCAAATAAGTTAACGTCAATAAGTCACGTAAGTTAAAAAAACTTGTTTACTTGATCATTTCCTATTTCATTACGATGTTATACCATTGTGACATTTTTTTACTGTAAATTTGTGAACATATTATGTAGAGCTTGTACAGTTACAGCGTTTAGACTTTAGAGTGAGTATATAAGCTCTACATGACATCTAATAACTTTATTACATCGTAAACCATATGGCAGTGTCTTGGCAACACTTTACAAGTTTTTTGTTGGGATATTTATTTTTTTGTAATCTTTTTAACAGCCTGGACGATGTGTTTTTATTTTATAACTGTGTTAATACAAATTGTTTTTGTAAATTCATGTATTATAACGTAAAATATTAGCTTTCTGCTCTATTTGTTTTCTAATTATAAACCTTAATATATCAAAAGACTCCTCCTTTTGCCCAAATTGCATAGAAAAGGCTCTTCTGTATTACCTTATATAAGATTTTGAGAAAATGAGCTCGTGATTTGAATCGGAAAATTAAATATCTTTATTATTTTTTTTTGGACTTTAATGAATTTTAGCATTAGACTTTAGAGCATAGGCTACTTTTTAAGCCCAAAAAGAAAAAGAGATGTGCTAACAATTTGATGTGGCTCCGCATGTATGTGTATCTGTCTGTCTGTGTCATCGAAACTGCTGAACGAACATAAATATCCCTGTCCACAAATTGAATTTAACCCCAAAGTAAGCAAATTATATGCTTGTGTTATGGGTGTTAGTCAACTATTCTAATACATAGAAATAATTAAATAGATACCAGAATAAATGTAATAAACACCCAGACCCGGAAATGCAGACATCTAAATGTTCATCACAAAAATGCCTGTCCCCGTCGGATCGATCGAATCGAATCCGAGCCTCGCAGTTGATCGGTGTAGTTAGGCGTGTACACTAGCCACTCGACCAACGAGGCGGTCATGACCACCGAATGGACTGATTTCTTTGTTTCTAATTTTTTTTTGTTTAAAAGTAGATGTGATCGAAAGATTGACAAAAACTACTAAGTATACGGTTCTTAGCTTACAAAAATAGCTAAAATTTATATATTTGTCAGTAACCTTTTTTTTAATTCTGTGATAAAATCATGAGGATAAGATCATCAAGTTAAGTTTTGAGGTAGAACTAAATCTCTGTGTGATCCGAAAACTGTGGTTGTTGCCAACTTGTAATTTTACGTAACTTGTAAGATGTCTCTGTAATGGGACACACAGAAAAACATTTACCCCCTTACTATTAAAACTTTCGCGCCCGTTGATCTCGTGTGTAACTTCACTTTTGTTAACAAAAAATGAAGTTACACACCAGATCAACGGGTGCGTAAGTTTTATTAGCAAGGAGCATATAGAATAATGGAACTCTTGTAGACGTTACACGTCATGTTTAATTATTGTAATTTATATTTTGGTACCTGGACCGAATCTCGTACCCACAAATCATAATAGTTCGTTTCGCGAAGGGTCACATTGTCAGTGACTGTATTCAGGTAGCAGTATAAAAAAAGCAGCTACAATTGGGACTTCCTTTGAGGGCTTGAGGGTTACAAATATAAGTCGCTATATAAACGTGAACTTTCTAAATTGTGTTACTCTACGCTTGTGGTTTCTTCCGCTCGATATTAAACCTTGAAGTAATTTAGTCCATTGTATTTTCGCTTCCAAAGGACCAATTGGTTCGTTGAAGAAGCAACCATTTGGTGAAACTCTATATTTTTCTAATTACATTTTAATGATCGCCTCTGTGGTCTAGAGGTTCGGCTACGAAATTGACTTCTTGAGGTCCCGGGTGCGATCTCGGGGCCGGGCAGCAAAAAAAATATAGAAAATATATATTTTCAATTTTCTAAAAAAATTTACGTTGCCCTGGATTGAATATGCACGGTTGGCGAAAGGTTTGCCACCTATCACATCGTGGGAATGTGCCCTGGTTGTGCCTCTGCCTAACCGTTCGGGGATATAGGCGTGAAGATACTTTATATTTTAATTTACCATCATTGGTCAATTGATTGCGCATTCATATTGAAATATCGAATTTTAAACTCATTGGACCATTTTTTTTATTACGTTACAACTTACACAAATTGTATATAACCCCAAAGTAAGCAAATTATATGCTTGTGTTATGAGTGTTAGTCAACGATACTAATATATAGAAATACTTATATAGATACCAGAATAAATTTAGTAAACAATTAAATTTACTCTGGTATCTATTTAAGTACCCAGACCCGGAAACGCAGACATGTAAATGTTCACCACACAAATGCCTGCCCTCCTTGGGAATCGAACCCAAGCCTTGCTGTTTGCCGGTGGAATTAGGCCTGTTTTTTTATGTAAGAGATGAGGGAACAAGCACACGTCTCTCCTGAGGATCATAGATAACCGTGGCTTAAACACCATAGATGTTACAGGTGCATATCTGTCCGGGCCGATACAATAATCTTTATGGCGGCAGGAATAGGTGGGTTCCTCCCCGGGCAAGTTGCACAGCAGTCTACCACCAGTGAACAGTGTGCCTACAGTACCTAGTGTGCGCTTGCCTCTCGACCAAAGAGGAAAATTAAATAAAGTTTACAACAGGGGTGGGCCAATTCTTTTGACCGCGGGCCGGTTAATTAAAATGCCTAAAAATAGAAGTAAATATTACGATTATAAAACGTGGTATAAAGATAACATAAGGCATTTTTTTTAATTTTACAATCCTTTATTAAAATAAAATATATTTATGAAGTATTAACATATGAATTACGCAATACATATGTTTGAAGTATCGATTCAGTATCTTAATTGTTCAAATTTCAATAGTCTTTTAAACATTTCGACTATTATTTTTTTAAGGAGGTTCATATTTTTTCTAAAAAAACCCTCAGCGCGCCGGATTAAAACCTGAAACCGCTGAAACCGGATGCGGCCCGCGGGCCGTAGTTTGCCCACCACTAGTTTACAATTATAACAACTTGTAAAGTACCACCACCAATTTAGTCACGTCGACATTTTAATTTTTATGAATTATTCAGTGTAGCTCGGAAATCGCTTCTCAGATTTTCACTAACTTAATATGGGATTACTTTGGAATCATGAACTACTTTTCCATGAAGTCTATGTATACTATATTCTGAAGGTACTATACAGAGCAGGGGGTCGTGCCGAACCTTGGGAAAAGAATCAAACATCATTAAATATTTTCCCAAGACTCATTAAAACTACAATAATGCAGTATTGAATTAAGATAAAAATACAACCAAATCGTATCGATAAAGGTATAAAGTGTCTATAAAATTTAACGAGATTTTTGCGAAACATTCAACCACTGTAACTATTGTACACCACTCCCAGCCATTTTAAAAACTCTTAATCTTTGTGGCGTAGATAGATTAGATCCAATGTATTTGTATTAGAAATATACGTTTCAAAAATCTTACAAAGAGAGAAGCTTAAGTAAGAAGGGCAGTAGTGCATAACCAAAAACTCACGTAATTAATGGAAGGAGAATAAAGTCGCAAATCTGTTATTACATTAATAATTATATTTTATAAATATTCAATGTATTAATGATTATTACAAATATGTACATTCTCGTTGATTTTCCACTTCTAAAAAAAATTTTAATTTTTAGTTCTTGTTATGTACCTACCAACTTGCTGCATAATATTACCTCTACTTATTTATATTTATCAATGTAATCATATACATATATTCAAATTACGACATTTAGACGAAATTCATATTGTGCCAAACCCATCCAACTTCTCGTCGACAAAATGGCGGCGGTCATTAGACAAGCGGCGCGGGCGCTCAACCTCATATTGCAGCATTTCCGGGAAATCCGACGTGTTTTACAATATTCCTTTGCAGTTAGCACATTCCGTCCCGCTCTCTATATATTATTGGAAGTTTCCTGCGGCCTCCGCTTGTTACTTTGTTATTTTTTTAATCCCCGACACAAATAGAGGAGTGTTATAAGTTTGACATTTCTGTGTGTATACTTGTCTGTGTCATCATAGCTCCCAAACGAAGGGACAGATTTAGAATACAGGTGTTTTTTGTTTCAAAGCTGACGATATCAAAACTTAGCGGGGTTTACTTATTGAAATTTTCTAATTTTATGATTTGTTAAGTTGATTATTATTATGTAGATTGTATAAAATATTGTTAATAATTACTGTTAAGAACTGTAATTTTAGTAGCAACATCAGACACAATTCTAGATACATAATACAAAAATAAGTAGCTTTCGTCGTCTGTTACGCTTATAACTAACTACGGAACCGATTTTAATAAGCTTTTCATCAAAGTGCAGAAGATTTATACTTGCAAATTGTCGTAGAGCAAAGACGAGAATTTTGATAATTTTAAATATTAAAGAACACACTTTTCGCTAGTTTATGTATTTTATAGATTGAAAATCTATAGTTTGAGTACGTCTGCACTCAAATAAAAATCATTTTCACTATAATGGGTTTATATTTAAGCTTGTTATTAATTAAGCTTTCCTTTTCTAATAACACCTATACGTTTCTATTCTGTTCTACTTCTAAGTATTTTGTGTATGATAAACGTATTTATATATATTTTTTTTCTTCATCTTTATTAAATAGAGAAAGTATAGACATAAAATATAAACTACTAGACACGAAATCTGTGCTAAATTTTAATCCTATATAGCAAACAAAAACTATGTTTTACATCTTTCGGTCAACTTCGTTTGACCCGTTCAGTTTCTTTGGAAAGACTTAAAGTGTTGATTGTCCTAGTTTTCTCACAGTTGAACATGATAAAAAGTATCCTGTGTCCGTCACCTGGTTTTAAGCTACCTCCCTATTAATTTTCAGCCAAATTGGTTTAACCGTTCTTGAGTTCTAAAAAAAGTATCTTTACGCCCATAACAAGTAATTGTCAGGATCTTCAATATCCTCTAACAGGTAGACAAAGGCACAACCAGGGCACTCACGACTAGCCGAAGACACCAAGTCCCACAATGTGATAGGTAGCAAGCCTATCGCCAACGGGGCACACATCCAATCCCGAGCAACATTTTTTTTTATTAGAAAATTGAAAAGCAAAACACATATTCTTTTTGTTGCCCGACCCGAGAATCAAATCTAGGACCTCATGAAGTCAAGTCCAACACCTGGACCACTAGACCAAAGAGGCGAACAATTTTTAAAAAAAATCTTTGATCTTTTATTTTTAAAATGTGTAACTAACATGACTTTTATATATATGTTATGGAGATAAGATTAGACACGGATGGCGACGTGGCTACAAAGGCACTTTTAGAAAATTAGTAAATACTATGTGCACTGTTCATTATTTTGCATTGTGTATATTGTTTGAACTTGGCTTGAAGATCCAAGATCAAACATGAATACATTATTTTAAGAAGGTATTTCGTTGAGCTTTTAAGAAGAATGAATTAGTAGTCATCTTTGATTTAGAATAAGATTAAGAAAAATGAAACGTACACTTTTTCGTATAAACTGTTATAAGATGTCAACTTCACGTAGAAAGAACTTTGAAGGGCTGGCTCATAACAGAATTGTAGAGATATGGAGGTAAAAGTGTTTACGCGCAAATACAAAAAATAAATTAAGGTTCTGTTAAAATTGGGTTAAGTGTGAATATGCTTATTTTAATTTGCAATACATAAATATTAGAAGTAACAATAGCGCAAGCTGTTGAAACCCTCCTGCAGCAGTTCGGCATTGTCATAAGATTTAACATTTTTTCCTGAACAAGGACGAAACATAATTATTTACTAATCAATACTTAATGACTGTATTAAAATTGTTATTACCCGTCTTAGGTTGAATTCCGTGGATTATGTAACTGGTAACACTTGATGCTAAAGTGATGGCCTTGTAACATTTATTACAAAGGGCCCGGAATGAGTCCCGTTCGAACCACCCAGCTTTATTATATCTGCTGTAATAAGGGCCGGATCAGCAGTTTGTGGAACACTAAGCAGTGAATAATATGGGGCCCCATGTTTTTTGTTATTATGTAATAATTGAAATAATGAGAAGTCTAATCATGAGCCCCTAAGATTAGATGTCTCATTTTTTCAAAAGGCATTTGAAAAGGCGTTATCCCAGTTTCTTTTAACTGGCAAAATAGCTTCTTTATATTCATTTCATGGAAATTAAAATGTTTCGTCTTAAAATTCCTTTTTAAAACTTACAAACAATAATACTTAAATAATACCATATAATCTTAGGAGCCCCAATTTCGCGGGCCCTAAGCAGCTGCTTAGTTTGCTTGAGTTAATCTGGCCCTAGCTGTAATCATATCTACTCTCGTGGCCTTATATGGTAAGGTTCCATTTTCATATTTCCATCACACTCTTCGATTATTTCTTAGTCATTGTAGAAGTAAAACCCAGCAGAAGCATCCTGGACATATTCGTATATCTCCATTAAATTTACTGTACTGTTTTAACTCGTCATCCGTGCTTGCAAACTAAAATCTATTATATTAATTATAGTTGCAGACGACCCTTAAACTTCGACTAGGTGTAAATTTGTACTTTTACAATAGTGAGCCTATGCCGTAACTAGCTTGAGTAGCAGCATTTTTCCCGGTATCCCTCTCGGTCTTCCCGGTCAGATCTTTTCCCGCTACTTTCTTGGCAGAATAGTATTTCAATTAGGCTTACTTTGAGATTTCAATATACATTTAGATAATTTTTTTATAATGTTTGTTAGTATATTTACATTTTTTTTCCGACTTTGTAACAATGTGAATATTAAAACATTTAATATAACTGACGTTTTAAAGTATCTTCACGCCTATATCCTTGAAGGAAAGGCAAAGGCACAACAAGGGCACCCACGACTAGCTGAAGACACTAATTCCCACAGTGTGATAGGTGGCAAGCCTATCGCTAACCGGGCACATATCCAATCCCGAGCAACATTTTTTTAGAAAATTAAAAAATACTTTTTCGTATCTAATAAGCGAATAAAAAATAAATGGCTATCTTACCATTTATATTTTATTGACATACATAATAAAAAAATAAAATCAAGATATCATGAAATTCATAAAAAGCTTTTTCACAATTTTGTTTGTTACGTATATCACTAAAGCTGATAGATGACAGGCGTTCATAAAACTTTTTAATATTGTATTGGCCAAAGAGGCGCTTTGTCTCAAACCAAAAAATACACTTTAGCTTATAATTTAAGACATTAGAGACTGGTTCTATACTTTGAGCAGTTTCATGATCAGATAAACCATGAGTATGAGTATTAGACTGAACGTTATCTAAACTACTAGCAATTACATCTACACATGTGTAATCCTAATCGGCTTTTAATCTAACTTATAAATGTTTGTATGTATGTACCTAAACTTGTAAAAATCTCCGCATATGATGATTAACGCTTACGAAATATGATAGTAATAATAAAAAATAGTTCGGCTTAATTTTGTTCAACCCATTTACTAAAACGCATTAAAACTGCTGAATCGCGTGGTCTAGCGGTCCAGGTGTTAGACTTGACTTCGTAAGGTTCGATTCCCGCAACAAAAATAAAACGTGGTTTTTCCAATTTTCTATTAAAAAAAAGTTGCTCGGGATTTAATGTGTGCCCGGTTAGAGATATGCTTGCCACCTTATCTCATTGTGGGACTTAATGTCTTCGTTGTGTTTCCGGGTTTCTGGGTTGTGCTTCTGCCTCGGTCAGCGGCACACTTACATAGGAAACACTTGGGTTGGCAACTCATTAATTAGTGTCTACAAATGACTCCTATTTCTTTCGAAAATTCGCATCCATATCTTCTAATTTTGTAGAAAAACTAGTCTTGGTCATTGTTATGGTCAGTCGTCAATTATCAGAAATGTAATTCATGTTTCTTTGTCCACAGAGTGAAAAGTGGCTGGCTTACGAGTCAATGAAAGAAGAAATATTAGAGAAGATTAGGAAAATAGAAGAGGAACGCCACACGGTGGACCTATGGTCTTCTGGACCTGAATGGGGCCGGAAACGACGTAGACGACAAGTAACAGTGTCACCCCCATATATTGTGTACATGCTGCCTGATGCAGACATCATGGAGGACTGGAGGCTTGTCAGGAAACTTATAGAAAGAAATTGAACGGCTTAAGTGTTTTAAGTGTTAAGAAATCGTGTTCGAGTGCAATCAAAGCTTGAAAGTCTCTCGTTAAATGTTCACGAAAACTGTGAATTACTTATTGCTCATTTTTGTTTTTTGTACTGTTTACAAAAACACTTTTTATTTTCGTGAAATAAGAGGTAGAAGTGTCCTTTGGGGATCCTTACATTTGGACGAACTTAAAGTGTAAAACTAAGTTAAGGAAACGGGCTGATGTTCGTTGGGATTAATTTCCAAGATAAGATGATGACGGTTCTTTTCAGTGATCTTCAGTTTTTGAGTTTTCCAGAATAAATACTGGCTGGAAAACGGCTGGATTCTAGGCTGGAAGATGGATCTAAACGCTTTCACTATATTTCATCACAGTAAAATTAGATTTGTTTCCAAGCTTCTAATTGTTGAGAAGACTCTCTCTAACCATTTTTACAATTACCATTCGTTGTTCCTGAATGAAATCGTTTTTTTTTTTATTCACGCTCTAAATGTTTTTTGAAGTTCTAACGGTGAAAATCGGCACTTGTCACATTAATGTTCCATCGCATTCATGGAATATTTACGTCATAACCTCTAAAGTATATGTATGTATGTGAGTGATGTCACCATGCAGATATGAAAAATCTTCCCAGCCAGCTAGGTGTATTGATTGGGGACTGAGGTACGAGGGCTACAAAACTGTAATATCGCGATGTGGGATTTCACTTCAGTTGCTTGCGTCGATACTTGTAAATTGCTTGGCGGCTATACTACTTTCTGACAAAAAGTAATTAAATTTGTATTTCTTAGATTTCTTTTTACGCATAGATATTTTTTTTAAATGTACGTAAATTAACAGTTAATTAAAAAATTTAAGCTTTGATTGTAATTTTGCAACACGTACCAATGAAAGGGATATACAGACTGC
>NJDC01004569.1:0-11483 GCA_002245475.1 Calephelis virginiensis
GTTAAAATATCGTTAAAATGTAGGTAGACAAAACTGAAAGCTTCGTATTAAATTTTATAGAAACCTTGGGATATCTTAATAGCGCACCTTCTACAAAATTAAATTAAATAGAAAATGATATAGAAAATAAGGAAAACATTTTTATTATAATAGAATAATCATGAAATTACTTAATTGATTTTTATTTATGAGGTTGTTAAAATACTTTTAATGGTTGTGTAGATATTGTACGGTAAATGGTGAATTATATTTTTTAGGGGTATTAAAATAATATTAATGTTTATTTTAAACTGTAAAAGAAATGAGCCTGAGTGTTAGTTTGCCAAGTAATTAATTTCATATCTACCTTCAAAGTAGGTAGGGTAAGTAAGTAATGTGATTACATGTACATTGTAAATTATTATTGAATTAAATTAGGTCATGAAGCATAAATGAGTAGTCATTTGTTGCAGTGATTTCTGTGACAAATCTATGGAATTTGAACAGATAATAAGGATGATTTACATTTATTCATATGTGACCTTCTTTTGGGCCATCTTGAGATTTGATAATTAACTAATATACTTACAACTTATAGGGAAGTAGTAAGGTTAGCGATGTTAGCCATTAGAGGGAGCTAGTTTAAAAATAATACGCTGAAATATTCGATTTTAATTATTCTTTTACGGAGATAAATAAAAGAAAATAAAACTTGTATTTTTATTAATTTCTGGGTGAAATTGCAGGACTATATTTAGACTATAAAAATTCGATTAGGTTTAAAAGTATATTTCCTATAATGACTTTTTTGTTTTACCTTTTCAGGTTGTTTTAATTATGGGATTTTCTTTTCAGAGAATTGTGTAAATACTTTACGTTTGTTGATTGTGATGTTTAGGGGTATGACAATTATTTTGATGTTTATTTTATGTTTTAAAGGGAATGAGCCGAGTGTCAGTTTGTCAAATAATTGATTCCATATCTATTTTTCATAGTAAGTTGAGTAAAAAATACTGTGATCTCATGTACATTGAAATATTTGGGACCCATCGCTTACAACTATACAAGTCGCAAATTCGGCCTCATATGAAGTACTGTTCTCAACTCTGGGCAGGGGCTCCACAGTACCAGCTCCTCCCGTTTGATCGCATTCAACGTAATGCGATTCGAATTGTCAATGACCGGGCTATATTCCTTAGCGTTGCGTAGAGATGTTGGGTCACTCAGTGTTCTCTACCGCTTCTATAATGGGGAATGTTCCTAGGAGTTGTTTGGTTTAATTCCAGCCGCTGATTTCAACCTTCGGACATCGCGTCAGAGCTTAATTTATCATGCCCATCATCTCGATGCGTGGCGATCTACAATTGTGCGATTCCGAAGGCAATTTTCACCCCGTATAACACCTTTGTGGAATCAGTTACCGAGGGCGGTATTCCCAAACGATTATGACTTAGGAACCTTCAAGAAAAGAGCGTACTCATCCCTTAAAGGTAGGCAACGCGTCTGTGATACTCCTGGTTTTGCGGATGTTTGTGGGCGAAGGTGATTACGGTGACCCACTTGCTCGTTTGCCTCCTCTTCTATAAAAAAAATACACCAGCTTTTAGAATAAATTACCAAACATCTCGGCTAGTCCCTTTACGTAAAAAAATATTAGATTCCATTTACAATCTGATTTGTACACTTCGAGATAAAATATTTCGGTTTTCCTTGGTGAGAGTACTACAGTAATATAGAAGTTGGGTTACTAAAGATATGTAAACAACCACTGTTACTTTAAAAGCAGCCAAGTGCGACTTGCGCACCAAGGGTCCCGAATGTACCAACTTAAGGCCCTGAGAATTTGATATAAATTTCAATTTCATACCTTTTTTTAACACTATTTTGTTATCCGATTTTACTTTATCTGTGCTATAAGACTTTGCTTCGCGCCACGGTTCACGGGAAACACCCTGCAGATTTTAATTTCCTTACGAGTTTCCAAAAGTTGCAGAAACTTGCAGCATAAACAGCTAAATCTTTAGATTTCGTTATTCCTGAAGCAATAAGCAGATGTAGATAATACGCGTAACCCAAAAAAAAAGTGTATTCCCACTTATCAGGTGGGAAACCTATCACGGGCAACAACCGGGCACATTTTCAATCCCGGGCAACATTAATTTGTAAGATCATTGAGAGAAAACATTTTTTTTAGTCTGGCCAAACCCGGGATCGAACCCAAAACCTCATGAAGTCAAGTCCAATATCCAGTTTGACAGGTATTCTTCTCATCTATCTCCTTTGACAAAAATTGTTACGAATTTATAAATAAAACCTTAAGGAAATTCTTACCAAAAAGGAACAAACGGGACAGAAAAAAATTACAACATAGTGGATATATTCAATTTTCGCGCTTCCTTTGTTCGTATCACTGGGCACGTTTTCCATTAAAAATTCACACAAAAATGTAGTAACAGTGGAAAAACACATAATAAACATTAACTTAGTAAGAAAGGCACGTATAAAATGCCTAATGTCAAAAATACTCGGAAATACGAAGTTTCACTCACCATTTCAATTTACATGCGAGACGTGGCTTCGCCTTTCTGTGAATAAATGATAAAATTACGATTTAAGAACCAAATCGAAGTCGCTGTATACTTTGCTGTATTGGGTTTTACATGGTCTAAAATAAACATAATATATTTCAGCTCAACATTATCACGTTTAAGCAAAGATTCGTTAAACCAGGAACCAGACTAGAATTAATATTATTCCGTAAGATTGATGAGAAAGCAATGTTACGTAAATCGAGAGATATTTTAGACCTAATATAAATATAATAATATTTTATATAAGTGAAATCCAAAATTAAGTCGCCTCTATGGTCTAGCGGTTCAGTTGTTGGACGTGACTGCATGAGGTCCCGGGTTCGAATCCCGGGTCTCGCAACAAAAAGAAAATTGGTTTTTTCCAATTTTCTTTGCTTTCAAGATGCTTTTTTTTAAATAAGTAATAATTATACACTTGATAAGTCACACAAATTGAATTTAACTTTAAAGTAATTAAATTATGTGCTTGTTTTATGGGTGTTAATTAACGATTCCAATACAAGGAAATACTTTGATAGACATCATAATAAATTTTCCCTTCAAAAGGTATGACGCTACAGACACACTCATACACGTCAAACTTACAACACGTCATTTTTCTGTCGGTTGTTAATAAGAAATGCAAATTAAATAATTTTATTCCTTATCGAAAGTTAAAACAATACAAAATTCATCTGCCTCGCGGTAATCAACTAACTACGGCTCTATTAACCTAATCCAGTTTATAGGATTATGCCCTAATGACCTTTCCGTTTTTACCTGAAAGATAAAACTGGATGTTTAGGGCGGACACCGTTCGTACCTAATCCCTACACTGCGAATACGGAGCAATAAATAGTTAATGAATAAATAAATATCCCTGGATAAATTAGTCAAATTGAATTTGACCTCAAAGTAAACAAATTATGTGCTTATTTTATTACATGCTAGTGTTATATTAGTTAATACCAATTTATATAAATACTTGCTGGAAAATTTGTTGGCTAGTGCTAGTGACACTTATTACACGCATAAAATTTACATTCTTTGAAGGTATAATAGTTCGTATTACATTTCCAGATCTTTTATTACTTTTAAATCTTCAAACATTTAAAAACTTTAGATTTAGATATCGTTGATAAGTGTTTCTCTATTAAAAAATATTAATATTTAGATTGAAGATTGATTACTTGATTCGTATGCAAAAACTTTTTGGTACACACACACACTGAGAACGTTACTTTGTGCTGCGATATTCTAAGATTAAAGGCGGTAGTAATATCCGCCATATCTTGCAAGCATGCCCACATTCACGCATGCCGTATTGAACTTCGTGCAAAAACATTACCTACCTGTGACAGTAAAGAAAACTCTCAAAACCATACAGTTACGATTTTGTAATGTGAAAGATATCCGTATCCGTACCCGCAGATATCATAAGGAGAAGAAAGACCCGCTCATGGTCAGTATTCGTTCTTTTTCTTGTCGTTTCTTTTACCTTATTAAGTATCACAGACAAGCTATTTACGCTTTCTACAATTATCTCTTTAGACAGGTTTATCAGGATCGTGAGGTCTGGCACTCGATTATCTCTGCCTACCTTGTAAGGGACTTGGCGTGAAGATATGTATGTATGTATGTGTTTCTCTTAGTATCACAAAATAACATGTTTAAACATTTTTTGTAGTGTTCACGAAATACAAACTATAACTGTATACTTCAGTGTTGAGTTTCCAGATTCCTTTGTCATACTTAAGTCTATAAAAAAGACCCAAGCCATGAGGGCGAAATAGTCCTGTATGAAACGATCAGCTTCAAGAGGCATCAACTATCATTTTAAGATCCGACACCGAATATGTAAGAAAGTTAAAATTCCGGAACCCAAACTGTATCCGTGTCCTAGGATAAAGATCGACCCAAATACTCCGTAAACACGAATATCCGATATAGTGATATGACACATCACTAGAAGCTCCAGGAAACTACATATTACAATTACCTTATACTCATATTTAAAGCCTTGCTTGTAACTTATTGTAAATAGCTTAACCTTTATGTTGTAATATTGATCTTTTTGTCGCCTCTGTGGTCTAACGGTCCGACGTTGGACTTGACTTCTTGAGGTCTTTGATTCGAACCCCGAGTCAGGCACCAAAATTAAATTAGAAAATGTATTTTTTCAAATTTCTTATAAGATTAACGTTGCCCGGGATAGGGTATGTGTCCGGTTGGCGATAGGCTTGCCACATTGTGGGACTTAGTGTCTTCGGCTAGTCGTAGGTGCACTCGTTGTGCCTCTGCCTACGCCTTCGTTAATATGAGCGTGAAGATACCTTTTGACCTTTTAATTTTATCACATCGGAGAAAGAAATTACCAATGTTTAAAGAACGAGAACATTTCACCTGCATCAGGATTACGAACCTAAATAACATTAAAGGAATTATCAAGAAAGTAAATTAAGATATTCACATTAAGATTTGGATCCTCAAATGGAAATAATGTGTCCAGCGAGAAGCGAAGTTGTAAAGATTCAAATTCTGAAATTACGAGTATTGATTGTGGCTTTTTTCTTTAGAAATTTATAAACCTTTCAATTAAATATTAACAAATTCGTACAACAAATAGAATCTAAATTTTTCTTTTTTCATTAGCTTAACAACGTTTTTGTCTTCAAGGAAAAAATCTTAAAAAGATATCTAAATGCCTAAGGCTGTAACTGTACAAGATGACATACGAAATATGCATATTAAAGATCAAAAACAAGTAAAATAAAAAAATACTGTATTTGAAAGGAACAAAAAAGTCACGTTGTCAATCTAAAATAATAAAATGGATTATAAAGATATGTTAAATTGTACCAAAGGTTGCTTATATTAAATTTGTAATTATTAAAAGTTTCTTATAGCAAACCCGTAAAAGACAGAATACTTAAAAGGAACGAAGGACATACAGCGTTCAATATATCTTAATTAGTTTTGAGTTTTGTAGATCTGATTTTGAAAATATGAAAAAGGGGCAAAAGACAGTTCTATCAATTGAATAAGCAAACAACATATATTTGCATAACTACTAATGTGAGTGTGTGTTTTTATCTAATTTGGTAGTAACAAAGGTGGAAAAAATGTTTTGCAAAATTACAGCAAATGTTGATGTGGACACCTTTGCACAATGCCATCTGTCTTCCTGACAAGCATTAAAAGGCGAGCATAGGCTTATCGCTACTAGCACCGTGTCATCTTCTTTCTTTCTTTCTTTCTTTAGGTATTGGCCTTCACGTTAGTATTTTGCCATTAGTCAAGTAGAAATTTGCATCAAATTTTAATTCAATTTTAATCAATTATAATTAGTCATCAGTCATAAGACGTCGGTAAGTCATATCTGGGTCTTGAATAAAACGGCAGCTTGGTTACTCAAGCTCGTCTATTGAGATTTGGCGGCAGCGAGGAAATACACGATACACTAATTTCTTCATGATTACTTCATTTGTGCACTTTCACAGAACAAAATTAATCTGATTCCCACCTAAATTAACTAATTTCACTCAATATAAACACGAAATTCAATAACTATGAAAAAATTACGACCATCTCCATTCACGATGGCGCCAAAACCCCCCCGTGTCATCTGATAAGGTGGTAGAGTTTTGCAGCGACTCACCCGGATAGGTGTCACTGCTTTTACTATTTCTGCCGCCCTAACGTCAGCGCTTGCCGTTGATGTGTTCTCGGAGGATAAAATAGCCACTAAACTTACTTTTGATCGAGGCCTAACATACCTGCCTGAAGTTGGCAACGCACCTATTCCATTTTTCGTATCTCTAGGCGGCGTTAATTTCTTACCATCAGGAAATACGTAGTTGTTTGTATTCCGATATCATAAAAAAAGTTGAACCACTTTTAAAATGAAACTGCTGTATTTTAAATTTGCTAATGGTCGCGTCTAAGGTATTTATGCGGGCAACTTAAAATTAATTGGACTTGAAGAGCGTCGACATAAATTCAATCCTTTTAATAAACTTTTAATTCATAACGTTTGAAGTCTGTAACGGTTTCGTTTTTATTAACAAATGTTAAATGTCAATGATATTAAGCATCAATTTGTAATTATATTTTTTAAAATGTTATCCTTAATTTTGTTTCAATCACCAATATGAAATTTTCTTATTTAACGTTTAAAATAACACAATCCTTTTATTTAGGTAAATAAATTTGTATGGTGATAATTTTATATTAACCTCCCTTATATTTGGAATCCAACCGAATTAGTAAATGCTGTAAATGATCTACAACTGTGCGAATCCGAAGACATTTTTTACCTAGTACAACACCTTTGTGGAATCAGTTACCGAGGGAGGTATTCCCAAACGATTATGACTTAGGGACCTTCAAGAAAAGAGTGTACTCATTCCTTAAAGGTCGGCAACACATTTGTGATACTCTTGGTTTTGCGGATGTCCTTGGGCGGTGGTGATCATTTTCCATCAGGTGCCTTGTGACAGGTGACCATAACGTCCACTTGCTCGTTTGCCTCCTCTTGTTTAAAAAAAATGCTATAAAATTATTACTATTTATGATCTAAAATAATTTGACCATCAATAATGTGGTTTAGTAAATATATTATAATACGTTTGTTTACCGATTGTTTATTTTTTGTTTCCAGTTAATTAAGTGGATAGCATACACGCTTAACGGTACCTTTATTCTTTGGATGCAGGTGTTTGTGGCATGTTTATGGGATTGGGTGCTTATAACCTACATTTAATGTTCTAAATGTATATATTATTTAATTTGTTGACTTTCGGCTGAGATTGTTTGTATTTGTTCAGAGTGTACTTATTAAATATTTAGCTGATCAGTTCAAACATTACAACAGAGTCTGACCGACAGTTTCCTGGTCCAGAGGAACCCTATTCTTATCTATCATTATTTCCACATGTCCGTACCAGCGGAGCATGCCCTTTCTTATTTTAACACCAACATTTTCTCTTAATCCTACTCTTTCTCGGATCTTACTATTAGAAATGCGGTGAGCGAGCGTTACACCACAGATTTCTCGTAGAGCTATTACTTCGAACTCATTTATTCTACTTTCATGTTTTTTCTAGGAGAAATTGGAATGCCTACTGCTAAACCCATCGAGTTTGGACTCATAAAATTCGTCTTAACTAGATCTGTTCATAATTTCTGATAACGTGATAAGGTGTTGTAAATCAAATGTGAGTAAGTGTGTGTGTGTGTGTGTGTGTGTGTGTGTGTGTGTGTGTGTGTGTGTGTTTGTCATTACTTTTAAAGGCATGGACCGTTTATCGGGGGTTCATTAAGAATTTTTAATTTTAAGATTTGTTATTTTCAACTAAACCTACCAGTAATTTAGCTAAAAGGTATCTTGAAAATGTCTGCTTTTAAGCAAAAACCAGCATTTGTGTGGGTATATTCGTTTAAGAGTTATGATACCATAGGGTGAAGACAGATACACAACACACATATACACACTCACGCAATCACATACGTACGCAAGCACACACACACACATCACAATTTGAAACACGTTGATTTTTATCATTAATTAACACGGCGTTTTAAAGCAAGTTATTTCATTTCCATTTATATTTTCGCTTGGTAACTACTAAAATAAAAATAAAAGTATCTTCACGCCCATATCTTCGAAGGTGTAGGCAGAGGCACTACCAGGGCTCCCACGACTAGCCGAAGACACTAAGTCCCACAGTGTGATAGGTGGCAAGCCTACCGCCAACCGGGCACATTTCCAATCCCGAGCAATATTTTTTTTAGTTAGAAAATTGGAAAAACCCAATTTTTGTTGCCCGACCCGGGATTCGAACCCGGGACCTCATGCAGTCAAGTCCAACAACAGAACCGCTAGACCAGAGAGGCGATAAAATTAAAATGCCTCATTATGTGGTAATTAGGGGCTTATTAATTTACAAATCACAACTTTGTAGTGCGTTTAGTTTGTTTCAGTCAGTTATGTCGGTTTCAGAATATTCGGAATATTTTAAGATTTATATAATGATTAAGAGTGACATTTTCCATCACCGTATGGTAAAACTTCCAAGTATTCATATGATTAAATAAAAAAAAAACACTACCGTGTTAATCAACTGTTCTAATAAACATACATCAATTAATTGTGATATAACAAACTGCGCAGTCTAATTTTTACTTTAATTAGTTCTTATTTACAAAATATTAATTACAATTACAACAAAAGTTAATGATAATGAGGTCGTATAAATATTTAAATATTCTGTTTCAACTTGCAGCATCGTTTTATGTCTTGGCTCAAAATTAAAGTCATTTATAGCACAACAAAGGAAAACTAAAGTTGTACAGTTGTTCAAAAGTACAAGGTGGATAGTTAATTTTGATAAAAGTTTATTACTAAAGTTTGTAACACTGATTTTAAACTTTTTAAAATCTTCGTCTATACTACAAAAGCCATTAATTTTTGAAACCTGTTTGCTATATTTTTGTTTTAGTCATATTGTATCATCGTTTACCAGCACGCTATTGACGTATGAATGGTCGTCAAATAAACATTATTTTTAACTGACTCCAAAAAGGAGAAGTTTCTCAATTCGACTGTATGTTTTTTAATTTTTACTTTTTCGTGTGTGTTATTGAAGTACTCAGCTAATAGCAAACCAATTTGATGGGTATTTTTTTTAAATGAAAAGGTATACCTACAATCTTTTTGACGAAGACGTGATATTTTTGTCAAAGTCATGGTGTCGAATTCAAATGAAGTGTCAAATGTGTTCTATTAAATTGACCTTGAACTTTAATCTGAAATTTCTTTTTCTGTTTCTAGTCTCGAATGTTTTTAAAAAAATCATACATCTTCTGTATTTCTAGCTTCAATCCCTTCTTCATTTTCCATCAGATTGGTTAAGAATCGTTACATCAATGTACTATACGTAACATTATATAATTTTTTAGTTGTGATTAATAAGAGATTCCGGTTTCGATTGGTGACTTTCGCATAAAAATATCATATCAAATTTTGTCAATGTATGACAATAAAATAGAGTTTATTGACTCAAATTCATTTGTTAGGATTAGTTATTTAGTAACAAAAGATAGTTATTATCTTTCTGATGACTTTAAGAGACAAATAGGATTATCGCTATATACTTTTATATTTAGGACATCCAAGTACTTGGCTAACACAACTGCTTCTATTGAGCAGTCAAATAATACTATTAATGTTATACATGACTCGAGTAATTTAAATTACTAGATGAGACAATAGAGGTATCCTCTAGCAACACTCTACATATGGATCATATTGTTCATACTAATATTAGTAAATTAGTTACAACGGACATCTCATGTGTTAACTATGATAGAAGTAATGCTAGTAAAAGACACCCATCAGCAAACAATAAAAAGATTATTAATTGTAATTTTGACCTGGTTTATCAAAACATACAAGGTCTGATGGGCAAAGATCTAGAATTGGAGTTGTAACAATATAGATATGTTGTGTATGACAGAACATTGGCTTAAAAGCCGTCAGCTCAAGTTTAACTTCAATAACCACCAGGTTGCTAGTTTGTTCAGCAGAACAACAATGATAAATGGTGGCGTCTTAACTATTGTTAGTAAAAGTATTAAATTTAAAAAACGCAGAGATATTGTGAGTCTTTCTGTTGAACGGGTTATTGAGATTGCTTGCATTGAGTTTGAGCAATTTATTATAATAAGTGTATATAAGCCCCCTTGTACACCCTATGATGAATTTGAATTTAGAATGGAAGAAGTCCTATTTAAAGTGTTTAATTCAAGGACTAATGTTATTATTTGTGATGACTTTAATATAACATATTAGAATCATCAACGCAGTCACTTAAGCTTTTAAATCTTTTAGATCACATATTTGCACAGCAATTTCTTTAAGCCCACTAGGATAACAGCTACAAGTGTCACTTGTATTGACAAGATATTTACAAATATGACGCCTGTTAATAAATCACTTGTTAAAGAAATGGATTCAGATCACTGTGAACTATTAGTCAAATGGCCAAGAAGTAGGCTCAAAGAAAAGATATTATTTTTGTTCCCGTTAATGCAAATCGCTTAAAAAGATTTGACACAGTGTTAATAGAAGAATTACCAAAGTTGCCATATTTTGATGATCTAAACCATTTATATGAATCATTATTTACATTATTACAAACTATACATCATCAGACTTACTGTACATCTTAAGCCTAAAAAAACACAGTAAATATCAATCACAGAGCTTTTAGTAAATGGGCAACGTTGGGTATTCATTAAAGTAGGAAAAGGTTATATGAGTTGTATTATGAAAGAACTTTCAATCACAGCATTGTATTTAAAGAATATGTAAAAAAAATATTCCAAAATTTTTAAAAAAGCTTGTAAGATTACAAAATCTAGGTAGGTATCTAAAAAGTATTGTTAAAAATTTAATAAATAAAATAAAAGCTACTTGGAATATTATTAATTATGAAACAGAAAAAAACAGAATTTTCAATAATGAATATCACTTGAAAATAGACGATTGGAACGTGAAAGAAGAATCAGACGTAGCCACAGAGTTTGAAAAATTCTTCAGCGGCATTGCAGCTGAAACTACTCAAGCTCTCAGGTCATAACCCAGTGCTGAAGAATCATTGCTGAAGCAATATGTTGATGAGCGTAAAAAAAAGTTTTGAATTTTCGTTTGTTAAGGCATCAGATATAATAAAAGTCTTGAAATCATTAAAAATTAAAAATACATTAGACTTATGGGGAAATTCTCTTAAAATTATTGCTTTAGTAGTAAATTTTATTGCTCCATATTTAGCTGTAATATTTAACTGTTGTGTTTCAAATGGAGTATTTCCTGATCTAATGAAACTAAGTAAAGTTATACCTGTATTTAAATCTGGAAGTTCTTCTGATCCC
>NJDC01004569.1:45438-56434 GCA_002245475.1 Calephelis virginiensis
TTAAAATGTTTTTTAAATGCGTACTTTACAACTACCCTACCTTATCCCTGTTACGTGTAAATAAAAAATAGGTAGAAAAAAGCTTCACTAATCTTAATTAAATTTTACTTTTGCAAAACTGTTTTAAATTGTTCACTTAATGTAAAAACCTCGTAAACTTGTGCTCGTCATTCCATTTGACACCTTGATACTTATAATCCCTTCTTTTCTATTTCAAGCTGAAATGTACCCTACGACCTCATGTTAAGTTTGATATTATTTTACACCGTGAGCATTCCAATTATATACTTAAGGTTTCAGAACCATTTTTAGAGTTTCATGTAGGTACGTTAAACTTGATATTTAGATTCCTGGAAGTCTGATATAGGTATTAAATCTGAAATTAAACCGAGTTATGTTTCAAATTGTTTTAAAGTTTTTCAGGGCTTTTCGTATGCCACACGGTTCAACTAACCAATCCCCGATTGCAGTGAAATAATTTGGGAGCTTATTCCGTATATTTTTAGTGATGATCACTGGGTAAAGTGTACATCAAATAGCTGTCAAATGATGTGTTTTGTATTTGCTATCTATTGTAACCAAAACACGAAATTCGACAGCTATTTGATGTACACTTTTTTTATGATATTGGAAGGCAAACAAGCAGACGGATTTCAAATTCACACCGCCTAGAGACACCAAAGATGGTAATGGTGAATTGCCAACCTGAAGTCAGGATGTTAGGCCTCGAGCAAAAGTAAGTTTACCGGCTACCTCACACTCCGAACGTGAACACGTCATGACGTTATGACGACAGGAATAGGTAAGGCGGTGGTACCAATCCTTGCGAGTCGCTGCGAAACTCTACCACCTAGTCAGATGTCACGGTGTTAGTGATGATAAGCCTGTGCTCGCCTTTTACGAGCTGCCTGGCAAGAAAGGCAGATAGTCTATTCTGCAAAGGAGCCCGGACAAACACGGGGATGTACATACTTCTAGTTTTCTGATAAAAAAAAACACTGACCGGGTTGGTTATGTGATCGGTCGGATCGGTTGGGATGCTTGGCACCTACGAATATTACATTATGGGACTTAGTATCTTTGGCTCTTTATGGATGACCTGGTTGGGCATCTGCCTACGTCTTGCGGAATATGGGCGTGAGGATTCTTTTTTTTTGTGTTTATGCTTTTAATTATATTTTGTTAAGCAAACATTAAAAGCAATATTTTACAAAGTGTTCACTGACACTTTTCGACATCTGATCTTAAAACACTTCATAAATTTCATTAAAGATAGCCTTCAAAGGACCACTTTGTAAAGACAATAGTGATTCTTCTTAAAAGCACTTAACTTTGAAAGGGTGACCTTTTTCTAAGCTTCGACATTAGTGTTTTTCTAGCTTGAACTAAAATCCAGTAAATCTAGATAGTCTTAATTAAAATTACTTCGTTGTTTACATATCTGATGGCTAAAGAAACTTGTTTTCTCAGCGACTTTAAAGTTTCTTTACATTTTTAAAATTTTAAATTCTGTTGGCGCACCCACTTGCGAGGAGACGTTGGTTTTCAGAGTACTTACAATGAATTTCAAATGTACTTTCTGGGGTTGATGTACCAACATTGAGTTTTGGATTTATAAATAATAGCCTTAAGCTGTTTGAGTAATTAATTTAAACATGTTATTTAATGTTTACCTACTACAGTTTCTTCTAAATATTTTGATAATTATTGTTATCACTTCTGTGGTATAGCGGCCCGGCATCGGACTTCTTGAGTCTCCGGGTCGGACAAGAAAAAAATAATTAGAAAATGTGTATTTGCGTATTTTCAATTTTCTATTATAGCAACGTTGCTACCTATCACATTGTAGGACTTAATGACGTTGGCTACTCGTGGGTGGGTGGTTTTGCTTCAGCTTACCTAGTCAGGAATATTTACTTACTTATGTTTTGCCTTTCAGCAACATATTACGTTTAGTGTTTAATAATGTGTATCTATTAAAAAAGTCAGGTATTTGTCCAATTCATATTTTAGTATCTGTCATAGGTATTTGATAATATTATACTTTGAAACCTTTTTTATCCGTTCAACTGCTCGCAGTTAAAGGCCTCTTGAAAAAAGAAAACAAGTTCCCTCAACTGACACAGCCACATTAGGGCTCCGTCTGCCGCGTTCCATTCTTAATTCAAGTTTGTTCAAGTAAACTTCGTGTATCCAAACAAATTTTTTAGTCTGTAGCAGAATAAACAACCCGTCGTATTAAAAAGTTTGAAGTGTGTCAAGATTGTAAAACAAAAATTTTGGAACGAGTTGAGTTGGCATGACTTATTCATACGTTGCGCTTCTTTCGAGTATGTGGTCGGTTAGTGACTTTGTGAATAATGCGAACAAAAAGTGATAAGAAAATGTGTTAGTTTAGTGTTAAAACTATCTAAGTAAATTTCATTTATTATGAATGTTTATAATTACAAATTAATATAAAATTATACTGTTATCTATAAAACTATATTTATTTTAAAACTATATTTTGCACATACATACATATCTTCACGCCAAGTCCCTTACGAGGAAGGCAGAGAGTATCGAGTGCCAGACCTCACAATCCTGACAAACCTGTCTTGCTTCCTTCACATTCATAACCCTTTTCATACAAACACGCCGGTTTAGGAGACTCTTGACACCACCCTCGGATAATATCCGATTTGACTATATTTCGATTCTTATTTTTCGATTTTGACTATATTTTGGTAAGTGATAAACAAAAATACACATCATTTAACTAGTTTTACATAAAATTTTGCGATATTTAAGTTGGTCATGTATGTACTTGTGACGTAACGGCCCGCTCGATTTTAAATATTTCTAATTATGTAATAAATTACTTTTGTAAATAATATTTGTAATATGTTTATATGACTTATCTACAGATAAAACATAAAAGTTTTATGAGTGTCTTCCACTAAATACCCCATAATAAGAGATTCAATAGCACGTGACACTTTTTCGAACATGCAAGAATTTAATTCTATAGAGAATTCGTTTGTGAGACATAGCTAATTTTATATTTTTTTTTAATTGACAAATATAATTATAATTCTAAATTTAAATTTACATCAAGTCCATATTCGGAACATTTTGAAAAAAAAAAACAATTATATAAGATTTTAGCCGCTTGACCACCCGTTTTATTATCTTGTTTTACTTAAATTGACCAAATCTATTTTAACATCTGTAAACGCTTTTACTGAGAAGAACAATAATTAAATAGAATAAAACAAACAAACTACTTCTCAGAACTTACAACAAGCATGTGTAAAATTTCTAAAGTCGGCCCTTTTGTAGTACCGGGCAGCAGGTAGTGAGATAACAACCCGTTTCTTTTCCCGAGCTTGTGTTCTAAAATATTTGCATAGACATTTTTTGTAAGTTTTGGAAGTTTGTTTTTGGAAGTTGTTTTTGTAATTGCATTCTGTTAAACGTTTCATGTTGTTTCGAATAAAGTATATAGAAGGTAAATGAAATACGTTTGTTTTTCATAAGAAATGTTTTTCTTGGGAAATTGGAAAAAAACACGAAAAGTTTTTTCACATTTTGTTTGTTGCAAATGGTTTTGGGGTTAAACATACACATTCTTACGTTATTACGTAGCTGAATTCTCAGGGATCCTAAATATATATTTATATGTTTTTAATTCATAAATCGAAAGATATCGTCGTTTTTCCGATTTGCCGCCATTTTTCGCCAAACGTGTGGACAATCAAGCGGCAAAGTCGCTTTTGCGTGGACTATTGACGAAACGCAGAAAAATTAAAGTCAATTGCTCTAATTAATAAAGTCCATCGACTTTCCTTATTGGTGCCATCATCTTTTATTATTAATGATCACCATTTTGAAGTTATGGTTTCGAGGGTTTAAAGTCCTGGCACAATTTGAAAATGCAATATTAAAACCTTAAGATTCAATATTCGACGTGAAAAAGGAAAATCTTTCTGCTCAGAAGAAAAAAAAAACAATTTTTACTTCAAATAATTTCATTTGCTATTTTAACTGTAACGTTTAACGTTTAATCGTTTGTAACGATTCACGAGGAGGTGTTTTTGCGATGATATATACCTTTATATAATATGACTGTTATATATAACAGTCATTATATATTTGTTACTTGATTATTCGGCCAACCAATCAACAAAATTTTAAATGTTGTTGTTTTGAAATGTATAATAAGATGTGGTCCTACGTAAATGTTATTAATATTGTAATTTGTGACATTTCGTGAGTTTTATATTATATATAAATACTGAAAATAAAATAGGCTCTAGGTACCAAAAACAAAATGTGGAGGAATTTTTGATCAAAATAATAAGTCACGTTCAGAATCATATTTGTTTATTTTTTAAATGGGTATGCCATTATAACAATATAATCTTCTTATTAACAAAAAATAAAGTGCTTCACTTATCAATTAGTATAACAAACTTACATATTTACTGTTAGTGTAAAGAAAACTTATTATTATATCCAATTCTCATTAACATAAATTAAGCTCTAAGTACCTAGCATTATAAGTATCTTCACGCCCATATCCCCGAAGAGGTTGGCAGAGGTACAACCAAGGCACCCATGACTAGCCGAAGACACTAAGTCCCACAATGTGATAGGTGGCAAGCCTCTCGCCAACCGGGCACCTAGCATTATATTTTTAAAAAAGATCTAAGTTCCAAATACGTTTATGTATTAACACTTTGGCCATTTAATCACAAAAAGAATAGTGATGTGACATAGAAATAGTAATTGAAAACAATAAAGTTACCAAATTTTCAAAATAAAGTATCAACTAAAAGTAATTAAAGCAACAAAACATGAATTATATTATTATCAATTTAAAATAGCTTCGTAATAACTTCGATGGGCTTCGTTTCGGAGATACGGAATCATTGCCAAAAGATCATTTTTCTTCTCATCCGAAATTTTACTTTTACACTAAAGTTTAGGCAATGTGTATCCAAGGACGTCATTTAACGTCTTGTTTCTTTTTAGGAGATTTACAACTTTCCAACTCTCTGAAAAACTGTGACTTTCTTTGATCGAAATCACGAAAGGTTCGGCACTATCCAACTATATGTGATGCGCTTTTGAAATTTACAAGGCCGTGGTATTCAAAAAAGTTTCTGCAGCCAATTTGATTTTTTACGCCTTTTTCTTACCAAACCAGCAACAACAGCAGGTACAATGTCCGCCAATTTCAAAACACTAATAGCTCGCTGCTAGGGACTTAAAACCTTTTAAAAAATAATGCGCTTTGCGTCCCATACCCCCGCGTTTCATATAGATGTAAATACCGAGTAGAAAACTACGCAAGTCACTTAATTATTATTTTAAGCCATTGGCGATAGCATATAGAGTATATTTCTGGAATAAAATACGTTTCGAATTTTTTGGCACTCAGACGCTTTTTTATTTCCAGTATTTATATATTATCGCCTCTGTGGTCTAGCGGTTCAGTTGTTGGACTTGAGTGCATAAGGTCCCGGGTTTTAATCCCGGGTCGGGCAACAAAAAGAAAATTGGGTCATTCTAATTTTCTAATAAAAAAAATATTGCTTGGGATTGCATATGTGCCCTGTTGGCGATAGGATTGCCACCTATCACATTATGGGACTTAGTGTCTTCGGCTAGCCGTGGGTGCCATGGTTGTGCCTCTGCCTACCCCTTGGGGGTTATGGGCGTGAAGATGATTTTTTTTTACATATCTATCGCCTCTGTGGTCTAGCGGTTCAGTTGTTGGACTTGACTGCATGAGGTCCTGGGTTCATCCCATGTCGGGCAACAAAAAGAAAATTGGGTTTTTCCAAATTTTCTAATAAAAAAAATGTTGCTCGGGATAGGATATGTGCCCGGTTGGCGATAGGCTTGCCACCTGTCACATTGTGTGTGTTTCGTACAGAAACAGATTATTTTAATTTATATTTTTTATTTTTGTATTTTTTCATATTTTTAAAATAAGATAGCACAATTTGGATAATTCAAAATACTTCGGATCTATTTTTTGTTACAATGCCGAGGTAGACAAATTGAGATGTCTGTCCGTCATCTACGCATCGGGCAACACTAAACATCAGTTGAATTCGAACTGCGTACGGGACACGTTAACCACCGCCGTGTGTGCTTCCGTCCAATTATTTACCTAATTAGCAAAGTGCGTTACATGATAACAATTGCGTCTATGGAAAGTTGAACCAGTCCCCCTATGGATTAAGTACTAGAAATAGCTGCCGAATATTGTGCCCGATTCGACTCCAGAAGCCCACGAGCTACCCGCGTCTATCTTCACAGAACCGATGGCTTAAGGACATTCTCGGTAAGTCAACCCCTCGGCAATATTTGTATGGTACAGTGTGCTAGCCGTGGCAGCCCTGGTTGTGCCTCTGCGTAACTCTTCGGGGATAAGGACGTGAAGATTCTTTTCTTTTAAATTAAAGCACAGTGAAACTTCAAATCATCTTCTCAAATTATTTAATTACGACGTCGCGATTTGATAGCTCTTTTTTTAAAAGATACCTAACGATTTCGAGGTACCCTAAAAATTCTATCAACATCCCAATGGTATTTTATGTTTATACTTATAAAGTAACAGTGACAGTGATGTTATCAACATTTTTTTGTGACAGGTCAGCAAACAAGTAGACAGGTTTCTTTTTTTTTATGATAATGAAAGGCAAACAAGCAGACGGATTTCCTGATGGTAAGAAATTCACGACGCTTAGAGACACCAAACGTGGTAATGGTGCGTTGTCAACCTGAGGCCAGGATGTTAGGCCTCGAGCAAAAGTCAGTTTACCGACTACCTTACCCTCCGAAACGGAACACGTCAACGGCAAGCATTGAACGTTACAGAGGCAGGAATAGGTAAGGCGGCGGTGGTACCAACCCGGACGAGTCGCTACGAAACTCTACACCTAGTAGGATGTCACGCTGTTAGTAACAGTAAGCTTATGCTCGCCTTTTACGAGCTGGCTGGCAGGAAGGCAGATGGTCCATTCTGCAAAGGATCCCGGACTAACACGGTTGTTTCCTGATATTAAAAAAATACCCGTAGCTTATAGAAACCACAGTTGTTACAGGCGCTGTCCTGCGCCCGGGATGCTAAGCCATTGTAGAAGTCTAGCGGATACCCTAACCTTACATGATACTCAGGAACACAACTGAGTCATAATGGCGGTAGGAATTACTAAAGTAGCGGATCACTACCCGGGCAAGGAATTGTACAGCAGTTTACCACATGTACTCGTAGTCGTGTTTGTACTGACCTATATTTTAACCAATGCTTGCCTCCTACAGGCTGCCTGACACAGAGATAGATGGCCTTTCTAGTCAGTAGTCACGAATCAATATAAGAAAAATACATAAATGAAAATTAATTCATATTGACTATAACCCAAAACCCACCAATCAGCTCAGCATAAAAATCATATGGAACTTCATCGAAATCAAATCCAAAAACCATCAAAATCTGTTAGTTAGGTATTAGTAAAGTAATCGCATAACAAATACACAAAAAGAATAAAAAAACATATAATCGATTTGATTGCCCCTTCTCTTCCTTGGAATCGGTTAAAGAGTTGTCACGCTCACCTGTCAAAAGTTCCTTCTGTCATAATTGCCTTTTGCTTACCTCAAAAAAATGTTTGAGGTTAAATGTTCGACTCTCAATTTTATGTATCCTTAGAATATAACGTTATTATTCTAAGTAATAATTATGTAGATCGAACGAAAACTATTTTTTTATTATTTAAAAGATTTCACCTCTGTACTGTAGCGGTCCAACATCGAACTTAACTTCTTGAGGTTCTTAGTTCGATCCCCGTGTACAAGTAATAAAATAAAAAACGTTGTCTGGGATACCAGGATAGGATATGTGCCAGGTTTGCAATTGGTTTCCAACTTATCATATTATAGAACTAAGTATCTTCGGCTAATTGTGGGTGCCCTGGTTGTGTCTCTGCCTACCTCTTTGGGGATATGGTCTTGAACATGCTCACTTTTTTATTAAAAATAATCTAATTTCGAGGTGGTCCCATTATCTTCAAACCTGGATCTTACGATGGAATTCCAGGGAAATTAAGGAAAATGTTTTATTTTTGTACACCCGAATGATAGGTAGGTTTTTTGCAGTTTCACTGCTTTTAATTTACATGAATTGTTTTAATTGGATTATGTATTATATCAGTAGAAAGATAACCTTATTACGTGGTATCATCAGTAATAAACGGTAATGTTGGGTTTAACTAAGTATAAGTAAATATATCACGTTACTCGTCAAATAGCAAATTTGATACAACCCTAACGAAACCAATTTATATCGTGATATGAGTATTAATCTTCTTGATTGTTATGATTAATTTTAAAAGCTTGCTGAGTTTCTTCTTATCTTCTCAATGTGAGGATGCTATTCCAATCTTTATTGGTTATCGCCTCTGTGGTCTAGCGATCCGGTGTCGGACTTGACTTTATGAGGTCCCGGATTCGATCCCCAGGTCAGATAAATAGAAAATGTATATTTTCTAGTAAAAAAATAACCTTGCCTGGGATAAGATATGTGCACGGTTGGGGATAGGCTTGTCATCTATCACACTGTTGGACTTAGTGTCTTCGGATATCCGCGGGTGCCACTTGTTGTGGCTGTGATATGGGTCTGAAGATACATTATACTTTACTCTATTGGTACTATACAAATGTCGACAGGCACAATTACAACTTGTACTACGTTTATAAATTATTCTGAACCTGAATCATTATGACATAAATAATAAACTTTAAAGTATTAATATTTATGCAAAATATTTTGTGTATTTTATATCACATATTAGATACTAACACATACATATCTTCACATTGAGCCAGAGTCAAGTAGGTATAGAGTAATGAGTGCCAAATGTCACAATTCTTTGGGCATTGGCTATGTTTCTCCAAGTTCGTTGTTTTTCATTTTTTCTGTTTCGGAGACTCTTCACATGGCAACCTAGGTGATGGCAACGTACCTACATCTATCCACACCAACCATCGGAGCACGCCTTTTCTCATTAATACATTAACACGTTCTTTAAATCCCACTTTTTCTGGGATCTCACTGTTGCAAATGCGGTCAGCGAGCGTTACAGAACAGATTTTCCATAGCACAATTATTTATTCTATTTCCATGCTTTTTCTGACATACCTTAGTCTCGCTTCTGTACTACAAGATTAGGATGAGCACAGAATTATGCAGAGCGAGATTATCATCCTGACTCAACTTGCTTGGAGATAACTTACCCGTCGCTTCATAAACACTATTTCCTGCTCACACTTCACTTTCTACATCCTTGGTATAGCTTACGTCCCTGCTAAAAGCAGTACTTAACTGTATGATATACAATTTGTCCCCTTGTTAGTCCGGGCTCCTTTGCAGAATAGACCATCTGCTTTCTTGCCAGGCAGCTCGTAATAGGCGAACATAGGCTTACCATCACTAACACCGTGACATCCGATTAGTTGGCAGAGTTTCGCAGCGACTCACCCGGAACGGTACCACCGCCTTACCTATTCCTGTCGTCACAACGTCATGACGTGTTCCGGTTCGGAAGGTAAGGTAGCCGGTAAACTTACTTTTGCTCGAGGCCTAACATCTGAGGTCGGCTCAGGTTGGCAACGCACCATTACCACCTTTGATGTCTCTAGTAGCGTGAATTTATTTCCTTCAGGAGATCCTTCTGCTTGTTTGCCTTCCTATAACATAAAAAAAACTTGTCTCAGCACTTCGTCAACTAAAACTTTAACGTCCAAGGTCGAAGAGGTTAATCTTATATACAAAATTCTAGTGTTACAATGTTCGTTCCCGTACTCCTCCGAAACGGCTTGGCCGATTCTCATAAAATTTTGTGAGCATTATGAAGAGGTCTGAGAATCGGCCAACATCTATTTTTCATACCCCTAAGTGATGAGGGTTACTTACCCCAATTTTGTTACTTAAATCACAATCACAAAAGAGTGGGATTGAAAGAAAGAAAGAAAAGAAAGAAAGAAAAAATATTTATTTGCGGAATATGAGTGTAACAAAGATGTTACAAAATTATTTAAGCGTTCCTATATATTCTACCAACTTGTGGTGTGCAAATATTTTTGAAGTCATGTAGAAAGAATGACAGATGAAAGATTGATAAAGCAGATATACAATGCGAATGTGGATGGATGTAGGTACCTGGGGAGACCAAAGCTGACATTTTACGATCAGATCAATCGGATATTATCCGAGGGTGGTATGAAGAGTCTCCGAAACCGGTATGTTTGTATGAAAAGGGTTATGAATGTGAAGGAAGCAAGACATGTTTGTCAGGATCGTGAGATCTGGCACTCGATACTCTCTGCCTACCCTGTAAGGGAAGATATGTATGTATGTAAAATTACAATAAAAATATAGCAGAGCAACGTCTGTCGGGTCAGCTAGTATAATGTTATATAATATTGACTGGTTAGGTTAGTCGTGGTCAGTGCTTGTCTTCGTAGACAACTTCTTTTTACCCAGTGACAGATATTTTCTAATATTACAATAATCTGATTAATGACGACTATTTTACTCTAAGTTTACATTGAAAAACGTAACTTTTTGCTAGCTGTTGTCTTATTCACTTATAGATAGAGTAATAGCTGGTAAACTCATAACAGAGGTTTTACATCCCAGTTTGAGTTTGGTTTTATTTTTTTTATTTTTATGGTATTGAAAGGCAAACAAGCAGACGGATTTCCTAATGATAAGAAATTCACACTTGAGACACTAAAGGTGGTAATGGTGCGTCGCCAACTTGAGCAAACATCTTAAAAATACATATACCTAGCTTGTTTTAGAGGTAGATTTGCCACCTACCACATAGTGGGACTTAGTGGGTTACGGCTAGACATGGGTGTTGTGCATACACTTACCTCGTCTGGGATACTGGCTTAAAGATATTTTATGTAAAATTTTTGTAATCAGGAAATCCGTTTT
>NJDC01004569.1:76860-90334 GCA_002245475.1 Calephelis virginiensis
GTGGTCAATAAAGAACCGCTTGACTAATTTTCTATAAAATCCACATAAACCATCTACTAAATAGTCTGACAAAAGCCTTATTATTTGGTTCGGATAATTAAGTCCGTTCTTGAGTTATAAGATTACAACGATAAGTGGCATTAATTTTATATATTTAAATTATATGAACTATTCAAATCTTTTTTGAAAGAAATGTAATTAAGATATTTTCACGCCTGTATACCGAAAGATGTAGGTTGAAGTTAAGCCAGGGCATCCAAGACTAGCTGACGATACTAAGTCGTACACGATGTGGTAGGTGGTAGACCTATTCATGCCTGTCCGCAATTACCCAATCCCAGATGACGTTTGTATTATAAAACGAGCCGACTTGGCGACGTTCGTATCTCTTGATATTAACAGCTAATAACACTTTAGATTTTAAGCATTGTCTTCCCAGTTTTCTTGCCGGGTTATTTTGCATAAGAACTTCCTGACAGTATATACAAAAAAGTGAAATTGGTAATGTAATGGCCACGCAAAAATGAGTATTCATTTTCATGTAAATATGTATAGACAAAATGAAAGGATACATATTTTCTTTTTGTTTTTAACTCGCGACCTCGTGAAGGCTTATTCAACACCGAATCACTAGACCACTGAGTCGATTCTAATAGTCCTTGTTATTAATTATTATACAATAAGGAATCTTATTGTTATTTATTATTGTATATAATAAGGAACTTAAAATAAAAAAAATATTTTAGTCATTGTTTGCAGAATAACAATGCAGTTTATGAATAGAATATTTAGTAAGGTTAGCTGCTATTTTAATACGGTATGATGTCTTCAAAAAGAGATCTAGACTTTCTAAGGCGAAATGCTAATGATATATAAACTAAAAATTACAGAAGCGTTTTAGTTATTAAAAATAGATATTTTTAACTAGTTCCTCCATACAGACGAATTAGGTAATATCATGAAAAGTACTAACCGCTCGCCTACGCAACCAGAGTAAAAGCTAAGCGGGAGCGGCTATCGCGTGGCGGACTCTGCCATAGTGTATATTATGTATGGCAGCTTGTATAAATACGCGACCGAGAAATAAAACCGCGGTTCTCAACCGCTGTAGGCGCGGTTAAAAACCGCTTCGTGAGTAATTGTACTAACAGTAACGCAAGAAGAGATCCAACGTCACAAACAAACAACTAGACGGGTATAGATTTCGTTCGGTAAGTTACGTGTCGAAATCTATATCACTTTTGGTCTAAAAATGTGTTTCTCTTAGATTCCAGTAGAGGCGCTGTTAAAAGTTGTCATGCAAACAATTTATCGAGACGGTAGCGAGTATAGTAAACGTGACAAGCCGCAAACTCATGGTAAGGGTCCAGCGGGGCTATTCAATATTTTTAGTGATAATCACTGGATAAAGTGTACACAAATAGCCGTTAAATGACGTGTTTTGTATTTGCTATTTCAATTGTTTTTTCTGTTGGCCATGATGTCAAAATCTTAACGACGCCTATAAACACCAACAATAGAAGTTACGGGAAACTAAATTATGTTGAAGGCAGTTACGAGTTACAAATAAAATACAACATTAAAAAATAATTAAATGTATACAGGAAGAATAACGTAATAATAAATTTGAATAAGTTAATATCTTTTTTATGAGAATAAAAGCGAAAAAGCAAACAGCTGTATTATTATGTAAATTGTTATGTCTAAATATACACCATATTAAATCCGACTACATGTTTGCCCCTATATTATAATATAAAAAATGTTTAGCATCGCATTTAAATTTCACTGTTGTCTAGTGATCATGTATTGGCAATGACATCTCGTGGCCCCGGTTTTGATTTTCGGGTCTGCCAAATTAAACTGTGTTTTTTTAGTTTTTTGTTATCGATAAGCGATAGGCTTGCCGTTTATAACATTGTGGAACTAAGTAACTTCGATTCTGTTATGTTGTGTTACACCTTATGTCTACGTCTTCGGAGATACTGTTAAACTAGTTTGTAGGAAAGAAAATATAATACATTTTTTTAGAATTAGAGGATTATAGAACATAAAACAATAATAAGGTAATTAAAATAAAATAGGTTCAAATAACATTACTGTAAATATATTTGTTTATGTATAATATGCTATTGCATTTTCTTTATGATAATGGAAGGCATACAAGCAGACGGATTTCCTGATGGTAAGAAATTCACACCACTTAGAGACATCAAAGGTGATAATGGTCCATTGCAAATCTGCGGCTAGAATATAAAGCCCCGAGCAAAAGTAAGTTTACCCTCCGAACCGGAACACGTCAATGGTAATCATTGGACGTTATGGTGGCAGGAATAAGTAAGGCGGTGGTACCAATCCGGGCGAGTCGTTGCGAAACTCTACCACCTAGTAGGTCACGATGTAAGTGACAGAAAGCCTATGCCCGCCTTTTACGAGCTGCCTGGCAGGAAGGCAGATGGTCTATTCTGCTAAGGAGCCCGAACTAACATGGGAAATTCATCAACGATAAGGAATGTTATTTTATAAGGGTTATCGCGAACCTCGACAGGAAGGGAATTCCATGATATAATTTTATTACATGAAAAGTCAGGTGTCCTGACGTTAAGAAAAAATAGTGGGGCTTTAGATACTACAGATGTTACAGGTGCATCGTTGTCCTAAAGCCAGGATGTTAGTGCTATAATTGTACAAAGCTACCGGCTACCTTACCCTCCGTTCCGGAACATGACAGTCAATATGCCGCCATATTGACTGTAATGTTCTGGACCAAGAATAGAAAAGACGATACATCCCTACCCAGTATCGGTACCCGGTAAGGTAGGGATACATTCCTAGCCAGTAAGTTGCTGTACAGTACTCTATTACCAGTGGTGTTGGTAATCTATATATATAAAAATCAATGCCACTTTTCGTTGTAATTTTATAACTCAAGAATGGGCTCACCTATCCAAACCAAATGTTTAGGCTTTGTTTGGACTATTTAGTAGATGGTTTATATGAAAATTGCATAAAATCTGTAAAGTGGTTCTTCATTTATCACATTTTTTGTAACAAATTCAACAAATGGCGGATCATTTTGTTAATGGGCATTTTTCAGTCTAATTGAAACTTTTTACATATGGGGATTGTGCTGCATATTGAAACTTTTTCAGTTTTTTTTTTATTTTGTTGTGTTATGTCATTCATGCGGCCATATACGAAGCAAAGCACGGATCGGGCCGCTAATTACTTATATATTTAACCGTGTTCGCTTCTTACGATCTGCCAAATGGTCTGTTTCACTCAGCGGACCCGGGCCAATAAAAAGGAAAACTAACTAATTGAAAATTAAAACAATCAGCATCTGAATTACATTTCATTACATTACAAAATCAAGACAATTGTAGACATAATACCAGTTGAGAAATTCCCCTCAAAGCTTAAGCAACTGAACCATAATAACAAACCTTGTTCTAAGTAATCATTTCCCGTTCTGCAACGTAACTTAACAAAAGAAACTGAGTGAGTTGAACCGTTTCATTTGCTTCTGACTTGACTAGTCTTTATAAGTCATTTTGCTAGTTTTCTTTATTGTTTAGATTGTTATCTCGTAGATAAAATGTCGGCCTCTTAAAAAAGTCTTTGGTCTAGCGCTCCGGTGTCGAACTTACATACTAGAAGTTTCGGATTCATAACCCAGCTTGGTAACAAAAAGGAAATGTGTTTGATCAATTTTGTAGTAAAAACGACGTTACTTCGGTTTGGATACATGCCCGGTTGGTGATAGACTTGCCACCTATCACTCTGTGGGACTTAGTGTTTTCGGCTAATCGTGAGTGCCTTGGATGTATCTCCTTCTATCTGTTCCGGGATACGGGCGTAAAAATGCTTTTTACATTATTACACAAAATAACAACGATACTTTTTTTAACTTGAACAAAAGCTTTAGTGTCTAAGGCGAACTAGGTGATGTCTACAACTTAGTTTACTTATTATTTAAATTTCAAGTTTTCCCAATTTTTTTATGGATTTGTAAACTAAACAATCAGACTGGTGTCTGATGATAAGAAATTGTACTCATCAACCATAGGACATTGAAAATAGTAACCGTGCTATTACTTATCTATGCAATTATGTAATTTGAATTTATGAATCCTCTTAAAAAAGCATCTTCACACCCATAATTTCGAAACTATATGCAGAGGTACAACACCCACGATTAGCCGAAGACACACAGTCCCACCACTTAACGACATTGTCTGTCGGTTCAGATAGTAAAATATAAAACTTGACCTCAAAAAAAAAATATGACCAATGCATATTTTTATAGCCAAATAAAAAAAAAACAATATTTTTAATGAAACCATTATTTTCAACTACAATATACAATTTTCTTTGTCTTCACTAGAGCATAAAACAATGAAGATTGGGCAAGCGAAATAAATGAGACTTCGGGGGCGGCCTACCATGCACTTTGAGTCCATTATACGGACAAAAGAATATCATGTGCCAAAACGGAAATTACGTATACTGTACGTTACAAATATCTGACCTCTCTTACATAATGGTGCCTATTCTGTTTTGCATACAAAAGATAAAGTTATGTCTATTTTATTTAATTTAAACAAAAAGAAATGAGAGAAATTTCTATTCGTGTTTTGACATGATTAGTAGTAGTACGTAAATTCGTACGACTTTTAATTTATACCCGCCATGGTCGCCTGTTGGTCGAAATTCGACCATAATAAATTTTAATATCTTGTTGATAAGAACGCCATCTTCATTTCTCAAGACCAACAACTTTGTCTCCAAACTGTTTTAGTGCGCCGTCTGTGATCTTTTATCGTTATCACCAATATATTTGTTTGTGTGTGTCAAATGCATGGTAGTGTGGGTTATGTTTTATTTATTGATTTAATGTACTTTATAAGCATTATTATTGAAAAATATTAGCGTTCTGCACTTCTCCTAAACATAAACTGTAAGTGTGCCAAATTTTATGCTCCTCCGTCAGCGCAATTTTGTAAAAAAGGAATACCAAGTTTTTGCTTCACGTATTAATATATAGACAACTGCTGTTGCAGCGGCTATCCGTACGTGGTTAATGGTCCCACAGAATATTTTTTTCGGAACAAAAAGTATTCTATTGCTTAATTCAAGTTATTATCGCCTCTGTAGTCTAGCGGTTCAGGTGTTGGACGTGACTGCATGAGGTCCCGGGTTCGACTCCCGGGTCGGGCAACAAAAAGAAAATTTAGGTTTTCCAATTTTCTAATAAAAAAAAATATGTTGCCCGGGATTGAATATGTGCCCGATTGGCGATAGGCTTGTCACCTATCACATTGTGGGACTTAGTGTCTTCGGCTAGTCGTGGCTGCCCTGGTTGTGCCTCTGCCTACATCTTCGGGGATATGAGCGTGAAGACAATTTTTTTTAATCCAAGTTAAATTCTATGTGTGTGCCAAATTTCATGAGAATCGGTTCAGCAGTATTTGTGTGAAGGAGTAACAAACAAACAAACTTTTACATTTATAATACTAATAGGATACTAGCTGTCGAAAAGTTACTACTGAAAGCCGCTTTGGTAAAGTTCAACGTAATATTCATACAAACTTTAATCCCCCTTAAAAGCCCTTTGAAGAGTTTATTTAAACGTTTATCCATGAAAGCGTAATAAACAGACACACTGACTTAAGCGTTGGTCTTATTAGCGTGGATGTCGAGGCAACCTGAACCTCTGGTAAAAAGCGTAGGCCCAGGTTTATTTGTTAGTGCTGCAAACAAGCATACGACTCTTCTGCTGGTTAGAGACAATCGGGGCTTATAGTTACAATAGATATGACAAGTGCGTCGCTGTCATGTGGTTAAAATGTTAGTCCTATTGTGCAAGTTGACCGGCTATCCGACCTTCCGGAGCGATACTCATTATGGCGGCAGGACATATGACTTGGTGTATTTTACCCGGGCGAGATACTGCACCGCATTCTAGCACCAGTTGAATTGATGGTTGTTGTTAGTTGACCTACGTTAGCCGTTTACGAGGCGCTAGACAGAAACAGTTTTTTTATGATAATGGAAGGGAAATAAGCAAACGGATTTCCTGATGTTAAGAAAACACCAAAAAAGGTAATGGTGCGCTGCCAACCTGAGGCCGGGGTGTTAGACCTCAAGCAAAAGTAAGTTTACCGGCTACCTTACCCTCCGAACCGGAACACGTCAAAGACAAGCATTGGACGTTATGGTGGCAGGAATAGGTAAGGCGGTGGTACCAATCCGGGCGAGTTATTGTGAAACTCTACCACCTAGTAGGATGTCACGGTGCTAGTGACGGTAAGCCTATGCTCGTCTTTTACGACCTGCCTGGCAGAAAGGTCTATTCTGCAAAGGAACCATTTGTCTTTAATACCATTTTTTGAGAATTTTTTTTTTAAACAGATAAAAAACTTTTTGTATTTAACAGCCAAATTTTATTAAAAACATAGCTAAAGAATATAATTTTGCGACCTCCTTTCACGTAATTAGATCAGATGAAATAAGTGGAAATTCACAGATTAAATTATAAAATAAGGTACCACAGTTCTTTGATATTATAATATCTTATAAAGGCTGTAAAATTTGACGTAAACAAAGTTAAAACTGTGCTAATTACTGACATGTACCTGATATGTATATCTAATTAACTTGAGAAACAAAATGTAATTATTTTGAACATATAATACAGTCTCGTAAAGGGTATCTTATTTAAAGGATAAAATTTACATTTTGCAAACAAATCTTAACAAAATGTAATGAAGCTTTGGAAGATTGAATTCTTTAAATATTATACTCCCAGTATTAAGGTCGAGGTAACTAGAAATAGGCAGTAACAATTGAGGGCGTACTAATTAGTCTAGTCAACATGTGCCTTTTAGGTCAACATTTTTAGCTCGCCTCGGAAAATTATGATCGAGGTGTCATTCGATTCGTCATCGCATTAAGAAACTTTTTGAAAAATTTGGAGCTTTGATTGCAAAAATTATAAAAGTTATAAACAATCTAGTAAATAAAAAATGGTGGTTTTGTTTTTTGCAAATATCTCAAAAAGTATTAAAAATTTTCAAAATTTGAAAAAAGATCTATAAAGAAGAAGAAATTCCCAAAAAAAGTTTTGTTTCCCGGAACTCTAAGAACAATATTTATAATTTTTCTGCAGTGTTGAAAATACGGCCAAAAACGAGAATTATCGCTTGCGTAAGCGTCGCCCACTTTGGACCTTTAATGAATAAATATTATTTAAACTAATTAAATATGAAAATTAAAAAATGAAAGAATTCAGGCACCTATATCATAGATCAATAAACAAAAATCCGGTGATCAAAAATGTTCATCGTGATTTTTAAATTAATTATTCATCAATTAATTAACATTTTTTTGTAACACGAACATAAACATTGAAAGTGCTATATTTGTTAAACTATTAACCTGGGATTTATTTTATTGTATGGAGCTACTATACAAAGGCTATAGAAAAGATTCCCGTTGGAAAAATTAAGAAAATATTAATTTCTTTCACTTTGTTATTAACAATTTGCTTAAGTTAAAAATTACCGACCTCGATTAAATATTGAAAAAATATTTTTTTATAACATTGCTATTGGTTCGTTTTCTTATGATCATAAGTTATTTAAAAATATTTTTAATCCCATATTGTTTAAAAAATTGTTATAAACAAATTGTTATAATGATCCGAGTATTTCATTAGGGAAACTGCTTAATCCTAGGAATTTAGTCAGGACTAAATGTTCTAATAATAGACGTTGAATGGTGCTACAGCTTATTGCCAGCTAGAATATAATTGACGAAATCTTCTGTGATAGACTTGCCAATGCAATAGGTTTAAGATTCTTTTTTTTTCGTAGCTATAAGTAACATGTCTTCCGTTCTTTTTCTTTGGAATGGATGTTCTAGGTAAATTGATAGAAGAAGGCAGTACTTTGCGGAAATCTATACTTATATCCAAATTCCAAAGTCCAATTCATTCACAGTGCACTATTTTGCCTGTTTTGGTCACACCATAACACACATATATTTTTTTGGCGGGAAATTTGATTTGATTTGGATTTATGATGTTCTAGGTGTTTCAGTATGCATAATATCGAAATTGAGGTGAATTTATTATTTTCTTGCAACACTTTATAATTTGTGCATACATTTTTATAGTCTATTTGCGTACGTGGCAGTTCATATATTTACTGATTAATTTAAAATATTATTTTAATTAAAGTTTCTTAGCATACCGCATTAATAAGGGCTTTCATACAAACTTTTAATCCCTATTTCTTCCCTTTGGGGTAGAATTTTCAGTAACGCTTAAATACCCAAACATAAAGTTTCGTGTTTCTAACTTCAAAAATAATGGTCTTACATACAAATTGTCAACCCTTATTTCACCCCCTCAGGGGTAGAGTTTTAAACAAATGCTTGAATACGTATCTTACCATTTTTAATAAGTAGCCCAAACATAAAGTTTCATGTTTTAAAAAATGACGGTTTTTCATACAAACTTTCAATCCCCATTTAACCCCCTCAGGGGTAGAATTTTCCTTAATGGGCGTCTATTTAATAAAACAATCCTGTTCACCAAATTTCATGGCTGTAACTTTAAAAAATTCTGCTCAGCGACGATGAATCAGTCAATCTGGACATGTTATTTTGTAAGTATAGATTATAAACATACTTACCCCGTCTTTACGAAGTTCGCCACATAGAAAATAAAGGCCTCTGAGAGAGCGACCTCGGATTTGGTGTAATTCTTCGGGAAATGGCCAAGTCCTTCAACTAATGGTGCTCCAAATAAATATGGAAGCTCCTCCCCATGCACAGAGCCCATTCTCTGAAACAAATCCATGAGTTATAGCTTTTGTTTGGAAAATGGGCTTATTTTACTAAGCAGAGTCATAATATTAGTTTAGTTATGATTATTAAGTATCCGCACTTATATAATATATGAAATTAGTAAATATATCGTAAGTGAAAATATTTAAATTACTTTCTATATTAAAAATCGTTTCACATTTGGGCTTTGATTAATAGCTTAGCTAGGAAGATCTTCCTCTATTAAAAAAGTAAAATAATTAATATTAATAACTATTTCGGAATTTGTTTACTCATGTTTTCTTTTTCATCTCTTTATACATTACCTGATATTCTCCATTCTTATAAAGACATACATACATCTTCATAACAAGAATGCATAGGCGGATTCCAATTTTAATAACTAGATGTTGCCCTTGGCTTCGCCCGCGTTTTCACAGGAACCCGTCGTGTGATCGGGGTCAAGATTAGCCTATATGTTAATTCAGGTCACAATATATCCGTGTTTCAAATTTCAGACCAATTTGTTCAGCCATTTGAGCGTGAAACAGTACCTTACATCCATATATACATACTGATATACTTTCGCATTTAAAATAATATTAAAAGGTGTGAAACCGGTTGGCTAAAGAGTAACGAAAAGTATTAAATAAAGTGAATAGTGGATAAGTACAAATCTTAACTACAAAAAGTATGTTTTGTTACGCTTAAGTTTCAGGATGCAGGGCTTGAGCAACGCCAACTTTCTAGGTGATATAGTGTTATGCAGCAGCGTCGTACCTATTCCTACCGCCACCGCCCATCGTGTCATAGGTTAGCTGATAAGCTTGCACATATTAAATGACACACCAGTAACACCTATGGTCTGCAGGCGATACTTATCTACAGATATCAGGAAAGCCACTACATCGCTGTTTTTTAAAAAAAACTTTGTATTGCATGAAACAATCGATCATGTCGTTTTGCCTAGATAGTTACGATACTGAATTAAAAGTAAATTACAACGTCAAACATGGCTACCTCCTCTATTTAGGCTTTGCAACTGAGTTTAATAAATATATTCAATTTTAGCTGTCAGTCCTTGTTTTGTTGGTTTTCATTGTTAAAGTATACTTTAATAATATCCTAGCCATCTCAATCGTCAAATTAACTTCTGAATATTTCATTAAAGACAAAGGATACTTTGATCTGACATCTAATCCACTGATTCCGACAGTAAATTAAATGATTAAAATCTTATTTGTGATTATATTAACCTTTTGATATCTTAATATTAAAGTGGAGTAGAAACTACTAACCAATGTCTACGACTTTACCCACAATGAATGAATTTAGTTAAGTTTTATCTGTAAAATTGGTCTAGCTTTGCGATTATGTGTCATATTAGTAATGAATAGAGAAATTATTAGACAAACAGCACAGAGGCCAAATGGCAAAATATCACACTTTTTAGATTACAAAGTTGTTTTTATGATAATGGAAGGCAAACAAGCAGACGGATTTCCTGATGGTAAGAAATTCACGCCGCCTAGAAACACCAGAGATGGAAATGGTGTGTTGCTAACCTAGAGCAAAAGTAAGTTTACCGGTTACCTTACCCTCCGAACTGGAACACGTCAACGGCAAGCATTGGATGTTATGGTGGCAGGAATAGGTAAGGCGGTGGTACCAATCCGGGAGAATCGCAACAAACTCTACCACCTAGTAGAATGTCACGCTGTTATTGACGGTAAGCCTATGCTCGCCTTTTACGAGCTGCCTAGCAGGAAGGCAGATGATCTATTCTGCAAAGGAGCTCGGAACAACACGGGGTAAAAAAAGTGCCTCTGCCATGTATCTTTGTTAAAACGATATACCATTAATTGCGGCTTTTCGAGCATCTTAAACATGAACCTGAAACAACACGTTTTTATCAATGTCCAATATTTTGTAATGTTACGACAGTAAATAAAATAAAACAACATAGCGATTCCTTTATCCAGAAAACGAAGAGAAAACTCTACGAACTTACACCGTGATTAGGCTAACGAAAGTTTGCTATTACATTTTGTTACATATAGTTTAAGATTCGGCATGAATAAATATACCCTTATGTCTTAATTGAAAGAAATAATATTTTATAGGCAGATTTCAATGCAGTAATCTTATGGGTGTGTTATAGTTTCCATTGTTACCGTATATTTTTATTAATTATCTTCAGCTGCAACAGCTTTTCACACTGCTGCCAAACATTATTGTGTTTAGAATTCGACGCAATTTAATAAAGCACTTACTTTTTTTAATTAACATAGGAGTGAAATAAGTTAAATTTATGTATCTGTTCTTACCTGGCTGCAGGTAAGTGTAGCAGTCATAAAGATAGGTGCCTACTAAAACAAGGTTTACAATATATAATATGGAAATTTTCGGCTTTGTTCATGCAATTAACATTTGAAGTAAGCAATTATAAATAAATTAACTATTAATTAGTTAATGCTGCATGCTGGCAGAGGTTGTTAACTTACGTTTACTACATTAAAATCTGCCTATAAAATATTATTATATTCCATTAACACATGAGGGTATATTTATTTTAATGCAGGATCTTAGACAAACATGCATTCACTGTCAACAAGCCGTTTATTTTCAAAAATGGTATTGGCACATTGCCAATCGAAAGCTGGATTTATCTTCTCGCTAAAGTAAGTTTATTTTTACCTTACTATCTAAACCGGATGGATAACTACAATGACAAGCAACGACATGCATATTACGTTGTACATTACAATAATGTTATGTTGAAACTTTTTGTAAACTATAAAAACTTGCATGAATCTAAAAATAAAAACATCGAGATTCGAAAATAATGTTACTCCTATAGCAGTTTATAAGCTGTAAAACCAATATTCCATTTTAATATTACGTCATCTAACGGAACGAAACAACTGCTTATATGTAATTAATTATAACTCTAAGACCCTCTAGTTATGAAAATTTTGCTTAAGTTTAAATTTAGGTTACTGGAAAGCTTTCAAATAAAAAAAATAAAATATGTTAAATTAGTAAAAACCATATGAAAAACTAAACTGTTTTGTAATTGAAAACCCCTACAACCCTATTCCTTAAGAGATAGGCAACCCACATTTAGCCGAAGTTACTTTAAGTAGCACAATGTGTTAGGTTTCAAATACATCACCAACCAAAAATTTATAAATCTCGGGCCATTTCATTTTTATTAGAAAATTGAAGAACATATTTAAATGGTTCTAGCTGCGAATTGAAACCGGGAATTTAGGCGCCTAATTCTAACATAGGACCACCAGTCCACAATGGCAATGTAATAAGCGGCATAATCATGAAATATTACTAACATTTTACTGAGTTTAAAAACAATTTAGCAGGATTCTGTTAAAGAATATTAGAATATATTATATCTATATAGAATATCCATATAGAAGAGATTCGAATTTCTAGAAAGTTACGTTACTTTATTAAACTTTCAAGATTAGAATAAACCATTTTAAAAATACTGGCTATAATTAGAAATACATATATATTACATACATACATACATACATATCTTCACGCCAAGTCCCTTACGGGGTAGGCAGAGAGTATCGAGTGCCAGACCTCACGATCCTGACAAACCTGTCTTGCTTCCTTCACATTCATAACCCTTTTCATACAAACACGTCGGTTTCGGAGACTCTTGACACCACCCTCGGATAGTATCCTATTGATCTGATCGTGACATGTCAGCCTTGGTCTCCCCGGGTACCTACATCCATCCACATTCGCATTGTATATCTGCTTTGTCAATCTTTCATCTGTCATTCTTTCCACATGACCGAACCAGCGGAGCATGCCTTTATGCATTTTAACACCAACACTTTCTTTCAATCCCACTCTTTCTCGGATCTCACTGTTACGAATGCGGTCAGCGAGCGTTACACCACAGATTTTCCGTAGTGCTCTCATTTCGACCGCATTTATCCTACTTTCATGCTCTTTCTGACATACCCAACTCTCACTTCCATACAGTAACGTTGGAATAAGCACAGAATTATGCAAAGCGAGTTTAGCTTTTTGACTCAAAACCTCGCTTTGGAATAGCTTACCCAACGCCCCATTCACACTATTCCCTGCACTCACTCTCCTCTCTACATCCGCGGTGTACCTTCCATCCCTGGTAAAAGCACAACCAAGATATACAATTTCATTCACTTGTTCCAGCACTACATCATCAACCAAAACTCTTACATCCGTTCTGGCTACGTCTCTTTCAAACACCATTATTTACATATATATTTCATTTCAAAATACAAATGAAATATAGATCTATAGATATACATATTTAGTCTTATTACTAAAACTCAGAGTAAATCACTCCAAAGTTTAAGTTGACATTACACTATGTATTGAAGCTATTAACCTTTAATGGATGAAGAGAATTGTTCTAAACTCAACGTGTATGTGTGTGTACGGTGTGTGAGTGTGTGTATATCTGTGGCATTATAAGTCCTGAATGTTGAAATGGTTCTTCATTGTATTATAATCAGGTTTGGTCGGGGGTTATTAAACATTTTTAAACTTGTGATTACTACGCCAAAAAAACTAACCATATATTATGTTATATGACATATTTTACATGAAAACCTTTGAC